>RCUC01151940.1:0-23912 GCA_003697995.1 Taxidea taxus jeffersonii | reverse complement strand
GTCTCAAACTTGACACATGTCTTGGTGATACACTGAAATAGTCCAAGAAACTCAATTTCTAGGTCCTCCGCTGACTTGCCTGAGAACTTACCTGTGGTTCTTTTTTTACCTCTTTTTCCACAATTGCCCTTCTTTCACACTACAGAAGAGAAGTACATAAAACTGATACATTGAGAGTTACCATACTGCAAAGCCCAGAAATGGCAAACAAAATAAAACAAACAAAAACTGTGGGATATCATGTACATAAAAAATCCAAAATGTTGGTGCCAGAGATGTTTCCTTTAATCAAATTCTATAATTCAATCACCATATCAACACAAGATATATTTCCAATAAAATTTAATGTTATGTTAATAATTACCAGAATTTAAGTTGTTTGGCTCAACTGTGTACTACTAATAACTATAGCTATAATGCACCAAAAAAACTCTTTTTAAATTATAAAAAAATTGCAGGAAATAAAAAAAAAATTGAGTACACACTTCTGTTATAGAAGTATGATAGGGTAACCCATAAAAGATTCAAATATAAAAATATATTACATTTGGATAAAATTCTCAGAAGGATGAATTTATGATATTATCAGGGAGAAAAATAGGTAAAAAACCTGTCCATGTATTTTTAAAATGGATTGTGATAGTTATCAATTTAACTTTAATATTTCAATTTCATTAGATGTATTTAAAGCATTCTATGATTATACTTATTCAGTGATCCTAATTGTTTCCTTTTCTCTTGTCTGCTTTCACCAGTAATGAAAGGCCTAGATTCACATTCTTTCCATATTTGCTTGGTATATATTTCTCCATCTCTTTTACTTTCAAACCCTATATATACTTTTTAAAACATTGGTGGTTTTTTAGACATATAGTTGGCTTGAGAAATCAATTAAGCAATTATTTTTTTTTAAGATTTTATTTATTTATTTGACAGACAGAGATCACAAGTAAGCAGAGAAGCAGGCAGAGAGAGAGGGGGAAGCAGGCTCCCTGCTTAGCAGAGAGCCCGATGAGGGACCCTATCCCAGGACCCTGGGATCATGACCTGAGCCGAAGGCAGGGGCTTTAACCCACTAAGCCACCCAGGTGCCCCAAGCAATTATCTTTTAATTAAAACATGTAGCTAGGCACTTATATTTAATGTAATTATTAGTATACATAGGTTTAAAACTATATTTTAGTGTATTTTTTCTATTTATCCTGCCTAGCATTTGTTCTTTGTTTCTCCCATTTCCTATCTTCTTTCATATTTTTTCATTATTTCACTATTCCTCTTTGTTTCAAAGATAAAAAATCATTTACTAATCTTTCAGTGGTTATCCTGACAATTTCAATATGTTGCTTTTCTTATCAAGATAGTTACTTTTACCTTCATCCTTAGCAATATCGAAAAAACTTCTGACAAACACTCCACTCACTTGGGATCCATCAAATTAGTTTCTGTTCATCACTTTCCTGTTTAGTGTTAACTCTACTTTCTCAGAGTAACCTATCCTAACACACTCTTCTCTCAAACTAAACCCCTAATTAAAACAAAACAAAACAAAACAAAACAAAAAATTAACCCTGTGTCCATATCCAATTGCACAATATGCTTTTATTCAAATATCTTATTATAAATTAGTAATATCTTTCATTTGAATGATTTATTTAAAGGCTAGTTCCTCCACTAGAAGGTTAAAAGGTAAATTTCATGAGATTAGGGACATTTTAACCTTGTATGCTGTTGTATTGCTGCACTTGGCTCTTTGTGGACAAAAAAATTGCTTAGTTACAGCATAGTACAAATGTTCCCACGATGGCATATTTTGAACTACTAACTAGATATCACTAAATGCAACTTTGGGAAGAGACATAGAACTGGCTTCAGCACACAAATCAAGGAAGGATTTTTGTCACTTGCATTATAAATTGTTAGAAATCTACTAAACCAGGGGCGCATGGATGGAATAGTCAGTTAAGCGACAGACTTGGTTTTAAGTCAGGTCCATTTCTCAGAGTGGTAAGATCAAGCCTGCATCCTGCATAGGGATCTGTGTTCAGCTCTATGCTCAGCAGGCATCTGCTTAAGATTCTCTCTGCCTCTCCTGCCCCTCTCCACCCATGCACATGTACTCTCTTTCTCAAGTAAATAAATAAATCTTAAAAAAAAAAAAAAGGACCTTCTAAACTAGATCCAAAAGTCTCTTTTTATGGTCTAAATGCATATTTTAAAAGGTTTTGCATATTGAAAAATTTTTGAATGAGGAATATTTAAGAGATTATTTGGGGATATATTTACTTTGGGTTATTATTGTATACTTATTTTCCTCCTAATCATTAAGTTTTCTGTTACATTAACATCTATGCTTTGGCTAAATCCAGGTATATCAAACAATCAAATTACTAGTTTCATGATCCATTTGAATAAAAGCTGATTTAACTAAAAACCTCAGCATATTTGGGTTTATCAAATGAAATATATAAAAAGGTATATGTATGTACACATATACCTTTATAGGTATATATACCTTTGGATGAGATATTTATATATATGTATATATATATATACTATGGTATAATATTATATGTTATATATAATAATATATTATCAACAATTTTATGAATAAATATACATACCTTTGATGAGGAGAGTGGTCTGGCTACATTTAGTTAACTATATGGCATATAACCCATTTCCCTGCCCACCCCCCACCACAAACTCTAGAAAAGCACAAGCTTACCTAATGCATTTCTGTAAGTGCAACCCATTGCAAACCTCCCATTTAAAATAAGACAAGGAGAAATGGGAAAGAAACACAGGTCATTGATATATTACTAAGCTAAAGGATTTCCTGCTAAGAAAGCCAAGGATTGATCTACATTAAAAATGTGATTTACTCCAGAAAGAGGATAATTAAGCATTAGTCAATAGCTAAGGCATTTTAATAGTATCTTTCTAACAGCTGAAAGTGCATTAAAAGACTAAAATCTGGACCTAAGAAAAGCTTCATTAATTAAACAAAAATCCTTTTTCTTCACACCGGGAAACTGTCAAAATGTTTTCAGAAATGGATAACAGATTAAACAGATACAGAGTTACACATAGAAACACTCTGAGTTCATATGGGCCCTAGAAGCTGGAAGCGTTAGCCATTTGATGAATTCAAACAGGGAGAAGAACTTAGATTATATCAATGTCTTATGCATCATCAGAATGAATTCAGTAAGCATAATATTTGTGGAGGGCTCTTTTTGTACCCATCTAAGCCCAGGGAAATATTATGGAGGCTAGAAAAAAGCTCCCTGACTTTAAGGTGAACTTGGGGAACAGAACAAAGGTAGGTGAAATGATAAAAATATAAGTGCATCCTCTTTGAAGAATACAATGTAAGAAGTATTTAGTGGGAGGATTAGTGAACATGAGCTACAGAGGTCAGATAATGTTGCCTGGGAAGAAACTCTGTGTGTGTGTGTGTGTGTGTGTGTGTGTGTGTGTGTGTGTGTTGGGGGGGGCAGTGTTGAGTAAACGTAGACACTATTTTTCAATCTTTTAAACATGGGTAGAATTGGGAAGGATGGGAGGGTCATAGTTCTTTTGGAGGGAAGTAGCCCAACAAAGGATTAGAGGAAAGAATAATCAAGGGCCTTCCAAGCCTACTGAGATATTTAGAACATCAGCCTGATTTCCTTGACTCATGTGGGCCAAGATACATCAGTGTCCAATGATCTTGAAATACTAATAGAAAAACAATGATGATAAAAAATTAATAGGCAATTTAATGTGTAAGATATGCAGATGATTTTAGTTTTGCAACAACTCTCTGTGTGTATCATTTTACTTTACAGATGGGAAACTGATTCTTGGGCAAAATAAGTAGCCAGCTCCAAATCATACACTAACACACGAGAGACTTGGGCTTTAAATGCCTCTCAAGTGCATGCAAAGGGAAAGTTAAAGGAAGGTTACAAAAATGCCTTAATCCCTGCTCTCTAGGAGGGGAAAGGAAACCGACATTTATTTTACACTTAAACATACACTTAAGCACACAGAGTAGGAAATGGATCCTGACCTAAGCAATTTCTTATGTGTCCTCCTGTTCTTTCATGTGGATTTTTCTCCCAGACTCAGTAAAATCACGGGTAAGGAGTATGACATGAGAACAAACATGGATTTTGGGATCAGTAGACTCTCTTTCCAGGACTTGTCTACTTTATAACCTTGTTGAGAGTCTAACTTTCTCAGTTCAGCTTCTTGAGACACTCTCCTCTACAGAATGAGGGTATAAAACCCACTTTGCCTAATTGTTGAGAAGGTGAAATGTGATAATGGATGTTATATACGGAGACCAGGATATACGGCCTTAATTATTACGATTCCATTGTTTCCCATAGAGAGAAAAACCTGGCTACATCCTATCATTGGCCCTTAGTAAATAGAACCACACGAGGATTTGTTGTATCCTGCTTTGTTTTATAGACATGCATGTACATTTGCTCTCATCAAGGAAACAGTGTCTCAGAGGACAAGGGCTATGGTTCATTTGCTTGCATACCCACTCTCCCACCTGGGGACACAGAAATTGTCTAGCATGTTTTCAGACATAATCTGGAGGTACTTTCTTTAAAAACAAAGAAAGGAATGTCTAGGGGAAGGCAGACAGTAAATGCCTAACAGATAATAGGATTATTAATCCTATTTTGTAGATATGGAAACTGAAGGCCAAAGAGGTCATCGGCCAACTTGCACAACTCATGGCAGATGGAGTTGGAATTTAAAAAATATAGTGTAGTTCCATGGTTTGTACTCACTTGTTTTGCTGTAAAAAATATATTGGATTCAAATTTCAACCCACCCTACCTACTGCACAACCCCTTCAAATATACTTATGTACACAAACACACACACACACACACACACACACACACACACTTCACTGGTACAGTAAAAATAGCAAGTCACTTAATTTAAGTCAGATTGATGCTCGAAAAGCAGAAACAAAGATACTTTAAACATGGCCATAACCAACAATAAATGGAAATACATGTATCATAAATTGTTATAGAGCCTATAGTCACATTATACGTTGCTCATAGTGGGAATGCAAAGGAGAGAATTCTTGGCTCTCCTATTAGTGTCAGCAAAATCTTCATAGAGAAGGCAAGGCTCTCAATTTTGTTTTGTTTTGTTTCTAAGATTTATTGATTCATTAGAGGGAGAGGAAAAAAAAAAGAGAGAGCACAAACAAGAGGGGTAGAGGGAGAGAATCCCAAGCAGACTCACGCTGAGTGTGGAGCCCCTAGGGGGCCAGATCTCACAACCCTGAGATCACGAACTAAGTGGAAACAAAGAGTGGGTCACTCAACCGACTGCACTACCCTGTCACCCCGAAAGGCTCTCAGTTTTGAAAGATGACCAACCAAGCATTGAAAACCGATATTGGAGGGTACCTGGTAAATAATAATTTCATGTGAAATTGGACTATTCATGTGAAGATTTGCAAAGTGGTTCTTTCAGAAAAATTGCTTTGGGTGGTATTTCAAAAAGGCCTTATCTAGATAGACTAGGCAAATACATACTTAAATAGGGTAAACAAAGAAACACAATTTGGGATTTTCCTTCTCAGAGTTGTTTCTTCGCTAACGGTACTTAAAATTTTTCAAGCTGGTGACAGAATGTAAAATTTATTTTGAAAAATATTGTAATATCCTTTTCTAGGTAACATTTCTTAGGACAAAACTTTCCAAAGCAAAACAAAACAAAACAAAAAAACTTCTGGGTGATGCTGATTCTGGGCGCCTGGTCATCTGGCATATGAGAAATGTGAGGTTCCATACGTGATCACTTTCACACAGCGGTCACTTCAGAATATTTGCTAGATTTTATTATAATACAATTCTTCTCTTGCTAGCTTTCTAACCCAGATGACCACGTTGTTCTGCCCATTTCAGCTCTTCAGAGGTCCTTTAAATCTTGCCTGATTTCAGCTAATTACACACCTGGGTAACCAGTCACTCTCCAATCTACAAACAAATCCATTTCCGAGAAATCTTGCTCTTGGGAGTCAAGTATGCATCCTTCATTAAGGGAAATGTGATATTAGTTTCAAGTGGGCTTTCTTCTATCCTTTGTTGGAAGATAAATATAAAAAAGAAAGGTGCTGGTATCTCCCTTGGTTCTCAAAGTGTCTTGGTTCAATCAACAGCCATAGCTGTGGGAAAAGGGACTCTGTGGGAAACAATAAAAATAACAAAATGAAAAACACAAAAGGAATAATATTAAAAACAACAACAACAATAATTTCACTGGCTCTTTCCCACTTTGCCATGCAGGACTTTGCAGAGTTCCAGCTTTTCTAGGAGTTCTCAGAGGATTTCTCACATAAGCTCATGAAAAATCTTCTCTTCAAGATGGTACCATTGCTTTCTTAATAGATATCGACTGGGGAGCACTTTGCTGAGGGCCCTCTCATAGTTGGAGCTCTATACCCATACCACTCCACGGCTGTACAGTACACAGTTGTGCTATGTGGGAAACTACCCCATTCCCTAACCCATAAGATGTGTTCCAAATCAGCAATTGTGACGTCCCAGTTTCCTACAGTTCTTGTTGAAAAAAAGATTTTAAATGGAAAAATAAACTTCTAGTCGTTTACAATATTCTTGCACATGGATGTTCACACTTTATCCCATACCAAGGACAAAACAGGTATTATTATTCTCATTTTGCATATGAAGAATCTGAGCCCATGTGAATGTCAGAGTACCAGCCCTTTCTGCTGTTCTGAGTGTTCCCTGAAACAACATTTTCCACAGAGGAAAATAGCCTCAAAGTTCAGGATAGATCTTTGCAAAATACAAAATGCTCACCTCTAAGTTCAGAAAAAGCAGTCACTTGTCAAGCCGTTGGCAAACCAGTAAAGTTATTTAATACTCTTTCATGTTAACATAAGGACTCTGCTGACTGGTTGTTGGCAGCACTGTTTCTACTGAGGTCCTTGTTCATTATCATAGTTCCCTACTTCTGAGGCCAATTGGTCTTTGTAATCTGAAAACCTATTTTTAGAGTCTTTGTATGTTGCACTTCTAAATGGATCTATATGTGTATGTAGATCTTAAATAAGACTTTAAATAGAACTTAAAAAAAAAACCCAGGTACTAGAGCTAGCTAAACCATAACAAAATAGATACAGTTTTAAAGTAGATACATCTATACAAATCATGGAAATGGAAGTATAAAAATGTGTTTATATTCAAACATTTAGAAATACATCTATGTACTGACAGATTTCCCACCTATATAGAACTATAGAGTTTTTAAACAATTAGCCACTACTAGTTGACATGTATTTATTTTTATTTTTTGTATTTACTACCTTTGAATATAAGAATATTGTTTTCATTTTGTAAATTTGAAAAGGGAGGTCCACTTAAGAAGAAATGATAGACAGCTGAAGTGGAACTGGGATTATAATCCAAGTGTTTGCACTCCACACATGAAGGTTATTTTACAGCATCTGAATGATCCCTTAAGTTTTCTAGACCTTCACATACTATAATTCTATTCCTTTAACTAACATATATTTATTGAGCATCATCTGTGCTCAAGATATTGTAGTGGATTTGGGGATAGATTTTCCTGCTCTCAGGGTTTAACTTGAAGTGGAATTGAGGAAGAATAAAACGGGGGAGACAGAAACAAGCAATAAAGTAAATTAATTAATTAATTAATTAATTAAAATGATACATTCATAGAGAAATGACACATGTTAAGGTGTATTTTTTTAAGAGATTTTATTTATTCATTTGACAGACAGAGATCACAAGTAGGCAGAGAGACAGGCAGAGAGAAAGGAGGAAGTAGGTTCCCAGCCAAACAGAGAGCCCAGCATGGGGCTCAATCCCAGCACCCCGGGATCACGACCTGAGCCGAAGGCAGAGGCTTCAACCCACTGAGCCACCTAGGTGCCCCGAGGTGTATTATTATAAATAATTTTATGGAGAAAAAATGACACACTTTAAAGTGTAATCTCATAAAGCATTATGGAAGATCTAGGGTGATAGGGATATAATTTCCTAGAGTTTAGTGAGTAAGAAATGACTAATAAAAGATGAGGTCTGAGCATAGTGTGGGTCATATCTTTTAGGTCTTGTAGGTCATAGTAAGAAGTCCAGATTCTTTTTCTAAATGTAGTTAGGGAGTTTTAGGGGAATGCTATCATCTAATTTAGATTTTAATAGATTACTTTGATTACTGTGTAAAATAAATCAGAAGGGGCAGAAGCAATGCAAATACATCATTCAGGAATCTATTATGTCATTCAGACAACCAAAAATAGTGGTTTGCGCTAATAGCAGTAGCTATAAATTCTTCATAATTCCAGAAGTTTCTGTATTATTCTTTTTTCCTAGAAAATTCAAATATGGAGAAGTTGGGCTTTTTATGGCTGTGATGAAGTCATTTCATCAAAATCTGTTGCCAACTTCTGATTCTTGAGCTGAGCATGAAGGGACACATGAGTGCTCCTGGGTGGCCTTTGTTCAGTCTGTTCCCTCCTGACAGCCCTCTTCTACCCCACTCATATATATGGAAGATGGATTTCTCTCTGTTTCCCCCCAAGGAGGTTCTTTTGATTTTTTATATCTTTGCCTGTGCTAATTTTTTGAGTTATTTGCTTTCATATTCTGACAGATACAGAGTGGGAAGGAAAGATGAGAGCTGCATGTTGAAATGGTAAAAATGAAAGGGAGTTGGAAGTACATAACACAGTCAGATCAGAGGAGAGTCTAGCAGAGTGGGGAAGACTGAAGACTACTCAAGCATCCCTTCTGTCTTTTGTTTGCTTTGAATCAAATACAATTTTCTGGCATTCATTTACAGCTGACTAGGACATGAGGGGACAAGCCATACACAGGGGATCTCAACAGGCATCAATGTTTGACCATGGGATCAACAATTGAGAACACAACTCCATAACCTCAGTTAACAGATGAAAACAAAGAATGGTCAGGACTGGAGGAGCTGGAGGGCCTGGAAGGTTATTGGGACAAAAACTTAACTTGACATGTAACTTGACCCCTATGGTGTACCTGAATGCCCATTAATACAACTGATCCCTAAATCTGTTGTTTGTGGGTATCACCCTGGACTTACCTAGCTTGTTTCAGATCTTAATTTAATCCTTAATGTTAATCCTTCAACTAAAGTCCTCTTCAAGGACCCTGGATTTAAATTATCATTGGCTTTTCCTACCTTGAGGAATCTTAATTTGTATTCCTGCCAGAGCAGACTCTCTCCAGATCAGATTCCTCTTATCTATAATTGATCAGCATTCTTGTTTGCCCCCTGATTCTTATTCAGGGAGAAAATAGGATTCAGATATTAAGATGTAAGCACAAAAGAAAGAAACAGAAAAGGGAAAAAGGGAAAAGAAAAAAAAAAAAAAACACCCACATAACTTATTTTTTGAATTGGCTTTAGGAGGGGTATTTCTCAAAGAGAACATAGTGAATCTAATCACTAAAGTTGACACATAAGATCAGAAAATGAGTATGCTTCAGGCTAAATGAGCTCTGAATGATCTCTTTCATAGACAGAGCAAAGAACTGGTTATAAAATTAGGATAGGGATTAAACTTGTATCTGGTTTACATGGTGGCCCTTGTGGAGAGTTGGACAATTTAGAAGGTGGGAAACAAAACAAATTAGTTTACCCAGATCTGTGTATAGCTGCCTTAAATTCCTCCACAGGAGGGCACCTGGTCTTGGGAAGACAAATAACACAAACTCTTATCAAAGGTCCTGGTTTAAAGAGACTTTTTTTTTTTTTTGGTATATTTTTTATTATCTATGTGTTGCAGTATGTATATTTATAATGCAGGGACAATGCAACAATAAAACATTGATAATTTCAAATAATCAATTAAAATACTCCTAATTTTAGAACTTGAACAATTTTTTCCTTTTCAGGTATTTTTCTCTTTTTTATGTAGTAACAGAATGGTCTGTGTATAGCTTTATGCATTATTTTGTTTTGCTTTTCTGTGTGTGCATGCACATGAAAATGAGAAAGGGGGAGAGAGTCCGTGTGTGTTAGTATTCTACTTTTTCATTAAGCATGCTGGCATGGGTACTTTATATTTTTCTTTCTCTTAAAGCTATATAATCTTCATATGTGTGTTAGTTTTCTATATTTCCATATCAAAGCACTATAAATTTAGGACTTCACATCACATAAATTTATCGTGTCACAGGTCTGTAGCTCACAAATCCAGAGCCGGGTTGATTCCTCAGCTCTAGGTCTCGTGGGAGTGAAATCAAGGTGATTGGCAAGGGCTGTATTCCTCACTGGATAGACTGTGGAAGAATCCACATCCAAATTCCTTCCGATTATTGGCTGAATTCAGTACCTTGCGATTGAAGGACTGAGTCCTGCAGTCCTTGCTGACTGCTACTGGGGGGCCATCCTTAGTTACTAGAGACTTCTCTTTCTGGTCCTTGGGGGGAGCTCCCTGGATCATAGTAGCAGCAATAGCATAGCAATCCTTCTCACGCATGCAGTCTGTCTTATTTTCCCCTTTGCTACAAATCATCTGCTGCTTCTGCTCCCACCATCACTTACCTAGAGAGTGTCCTCTGATTTTAAAGGCTCATATGATTAGGTTTGGTCCACCCAGGTAATACAAGATAATCTCCCTATCTTAAACTGTCATTATTTACATATGCAAAGTCCATTTTGTCATGTAAGGCAACATATTCACTGGTTTCACTGACTAAGATATGGACACCTTTGGGGGACTATTATTTATTCAATCACAGTACATATCATCTTTAACAGTTTCATCATTTTGATGTATCATTATGTTAGAGAACATTTTTTGAGGATTTATATTCATATTTATTTTTGTATTTTGCAATTACAAATGATACCTTCTTACCTAGAGCTCTTGGATTATTTCCTTTAATCAAATATAAGGAAGAGTATCACTGCATCGTGGGTAAGTTATTTTTCAGCTTATTGCCTTTTTAGCTTCCTGTTACACAGATCTTCCTTGACTTATGATGGGGCCAGATCCCAATAAACCCATTATAAGTTGAAAATATGATTAAGTTGAAATGCATTTGGTACACCTAACCTACTGAACATCACATGTTAGCCTAGCCTACCTTAAATAGGCTCAGAATACTTACATTAGTCCACAGCTGAGCAAAATCCTCTAGCACAAAACCAGTTTAAAACAGAGTTGAATGTTTCATGTAATTGATTGAAGACTGTACTGAAAGTGGAATGCAGAGTGGTTGTATGGGTATGGAATAGTTGCAAGCATATCAGTTGTTCACCCTTGCAACCATGGGAGCTGTAGTTCACTGTTGCTGCCCAGCTACATGAGAGAGTATCATACCACAAACTGCTAGCCCAGGAAAGATCAACATTTAAAATCTGAGGTACAGTTTCTAATGAATGTTTATTGCTTTCACACTATTGTAAACTTGAAAAATCATAGGTTGAAACATCGTAAGTCAGGGATTTCCTGCATGAAGTTACAATAGGTTTAATACCAATTTATAAAGCTCAGCCTTAAGTGTAAACATTATAGATACATATTTCAAATCTAAAATTTCTAGAGAATATAAACATTTTGTCACACATATATTACAATTACAATGGACCTCCTTCCTATGTGAAGTGGCTCTAATTTATTTTCAAATGTCTTTCTGCATCTTGATGCTTTATATAAGAAATGATCATTTCATCTGTCATATGTAGAGAAAATATTTTTTTATACAGGCTGTTACTCTCTTCTAGCTTAATATTTTTCAATGCTGATATTTTTTAATATTTAATTTGTCATGTTTTCCTTGGATATTGTTCTTTTTGATTCAAATATGAGAAAGTTATCATTTCTTCACAGATTCTATCAAAATTTTTAGCTCTTCAAATCATCTCAGACTTATGTAGGTGTAATATTTTGATCTACCTTTCAAGGATTGATTTGTGTCCCGGGCATTTTTCAACAGAGGGCAGCATTTTGCATTTGTTCTGCTTTGTGGATGCATATTTCAACCATAGAACACCAAATGTTCTGAAATTTTGCTCAGCACACACAGTGAATCAAGAGAACAACATGTACAAGTGCATTTCTATGGAAACAAAGATCTATTTTCTTATCACAGCTTCTGAGAGATTCTTAAATATTATTTGAAATGCAAAGAATGTTCTTTAAATCAACAATTGTAGCGAAAACAATAAAGAAACAGTGCATGTTAGGAAAAAAAAATGAGTCAGCTTTAGAAGAAGGCAGCAGTGATAGAAGGTTTTATCCAAAGCTGTAGTATAATTGAATATGACTGAACAACTAAGGCAATTAGGCTTGAATTTGCTGTAGTCAATGTAACCAATTTTGAGCAAGAATTGCAACTAAAGCTCTATTCTCTGTATGACTAAATTAAAAACAAGTTGCATTATGTTTTTAATTATCTTTATGGTAAATTTGGAATCCTTTGCATGACCCACAAGACCTTTTATATTCTAGCCTGAGACCTCTAAATACAAGCAAGCGTTCTCTATTTTCCGGTAGAGACAGTGTTTCCCACCTTCATGTATCTATACTGTTTTTCTGTCTGTACATTACTTGTTAGCTTTTTCAGGCTCTGTCTTTGTCTTATTATCTTTACACACTGCACTTAGAGAACATCAGAAAGCACAATTATAGGCAATCATTAAATAAGGAATAGCGTGACACTGATTAGCTTGGTATTTTTTTTCCTAACATTTCTAGTATTTCCCTAGATGTAGGTATATATATAGGTATAGATATAGATATAGATGATGTGGATATAGACATACTATAGATTGATAGATGATAGATAGGCAAGTGTGTATATCTAAGCACTGATTTTTTCTCAATAAAAATGATTTCAGTAAATAATGTGCCTTTTTTTTTTTAGGGGTCTGTGGAACTTAATCAGATGTTTTTGTTTTGTTTGGTTTGGTTTGGTTTGTTTGTTTTTTGCATTGTTGATTGAAATATATCAATGGCATCAGAAATTATATAATTCCATTAGACACCTAAAGTTTAACATGCTTCTATTCCTGACTTCTGAATACATCACAGCTTTAGGGCCACTAAGATTGGAAGCCATATAAGAGGTCAGAACTTTATATTTTCATGTCATAATGGTAAGAAACTTACAGAATCACTCTTGAAGCCCATATACAAGGTAAATATTCCAACTGTTGTTGCTCAGTGCTGAAACATTTCAAGAGTGAGCATTTGTCCAGTAGGGCCAGGTTTTGGAATAAAATTGTGTATTATGAAGTTCCTTCTTTTTAGATGACTAGAGATCCTAAGCAAGTTGTGGCTATAATGCTCTTCCTTCATCTTCACTTGTCAAAATTCTTCAAGCCCCATCTCCAAGATCATCTTCTTAACCTAAATTACCTCTAGTAAATTGTATACTTCAAATATTCCTTCTGGGCTCCATTGAGAACTTGCAATGTGAATCTCCTAGAGGAAACGGCTTAGAAGGGAGAGACTGTCTCTTTTCTATCATTTGTTCCTGGCACCAGGCCTTGAACAAAGTGTGGAACTGTAGGATGAATAAATGAGCAGATATAAGAATGAGTGAATGAATCAATGAATGAATGAGTGAATGAATGAAGAGTAATTTGTGAACACATATTTGCTTTTCTATTATAAAATATTTCAAACAGTTTGAGAATGTATTCCCACCCCCAAACTAAAAAATTTAAATGTTTTCTACCATCTTTTATAGATTTTTAATAGAAATAATATATTACCTATGGGGCCTTCTTAGTATCTCTCCCTGATCTCATTTCCCCTTCTCTGTCCTCAAAAGCAAATATATTCTTGAAGTTGATGCTTAATCTTCTTTCCCACATTTTTATATTTAAACTTCTAATGTAGAGTTCCTTAAACAACATATAATATTATTTTAATTTTCTTAAACATCAATGGTGATATAGTCTATGACTTTTTTCCAACCTGATTCTTTTACTCTGCATTAGGCTTTAAAAAATTATGCTAATGACTAGATAAACTCTATTATACATGCTATTTAATGTCTATGAATAAAACACATTATTAATTCTACTACTGATGGATGTTTTAGAAGAATCCAAATGGTTGCTATTATTAAAATGATGATTGGTCTTTTTGTGTGTCTCCTTCTGCATAAGTCCCAGAATGTATTTAGAATTTACACAGAGAACTGGAATTTTTTATGCATTCAGTATGTACATCTCCAACTTTTATAGATTCTTATATTCATTCCTACTTACTCAACAAAGTGTAAAAACCTACATTCTCATAAGTAGTGTATGAGTTTTCCTGTTTATTCAAATTCTTGTCAAACCTCAGTTCTATTCCATGAATCCTTTGTAATCCTTGGGCCAATTCTATAGCCTTTTACTTACTCCAGATTTATACTACATCAATATCATGTTAGCATATATCTTGCTTCTTAAAAGGTCTTTCAAAATTAGCTGCACTACTCCTGTCCCACATTTTCAATATTAATTTCAGGAGCAATTTATCAAATTCTCTGAGACACTCTATAGGGAGTTGTGCCTAGAATTACACTGGGTATTTAGATTAATTTGGGGAAAATTTGTATCTTTATAATATTGATTCATAATCTGCTGACATGTTTTATGATATTATGTAAATATGTCTACAAAGCTTGCAAATATTTGATAAATTTATTCCTAGATAGTTTCATTTTTTCTTATAATTATAAATTATATTTCTGGTGTTCATCTTATCTGGTATAGCTATTGAATTTTACAAGCCTCATAAAATCAGAGTAGCAGTTCTGTTTCTTATTTTCTAAAATAACTTTTTTTAAAGATTTTACTTATCTATTTGACAGAGACAGATACAGAGAGAGAGGGAACACAAGCAGGGGGAGCAGGAGAGGGAGAAGGCTGCTTCCCGGTGAGCACAGAGCCTGATGTGGGGTTCAATCCCAGGACTCTGGGATCATGACCTGAGCCAGAGGTAGCTGCTTAACAATTGAGCCACCTAGGTGCCCCTATTTTCTAAAATAAATTTTTAAATATCACAGAGATTTTCTTTTGGAAGCAACAGATTCATTACTTCAGTTCATTAAAGGATCATTTGTTCAGCTTTACTTTTATTATATAGCAGTTATGACATTTTTAGATTTCTGTGGAAATTATAAATTCAATTAAGTCTACAATGTTTTGTTTTATGATTAAAAAATCTCTTTTAAATATATTTAGTTTTCCTTTTAGTTTTGATATTATTATTGACTTTTTTCCCCTTAGACTAGTCTAGCTTTTCCTAAAAATAAGAAATACTAGCTACTAGCTTTGTTGGTCAGGTGTGTGTGTGTGTGTGTGTGTGTGTGTTTTTAATGTCTTCATTTTACATTATTTTCTTTTATATTTCTGTATTTAATTTACTATATTTGTGTGTGTTGTGTTACTAATTTCTTCCCCCCCCCCTTTTATATGTCCAGAGATGTCTGCCCTATGTTTTACTTTTGAAAAACCTTGTCCATTGGAGGGGTCACAAATTCAGGAGAGAATGAGAGAGGGAAAGGATGGTAGAAGCAGCTTCTATGTAAAATTTTAGAATGACTTCGGTTGGGATGCCTGGGTGGCTCAGTGGGTTAAGCATCTGCCTTGGGCTCAGATCGTGATCCTAGGGTCCTGGGATTGAGTCCTGCATCAAGTCCTGCAACCAGTCCCCCATTGAGATCCCTGCTCATCAGGAAGTCCACATCCCTCTCTGCCTCTACGCTCTGCTCATGCTCCTCCTTGCTCTCTCTCTCTCTCTCTAATGAATAAATAAAAAATCTTAAAAAAAAAAACAACAATGGCTTCTCTTAAAAGGACAGATCATGTCCTTAAGATGTTCTGTTCAAGGAAATCTGAGCCACTCTCTTGCATGGGAAACCAGAGTATCTGCCTTAGCAATTAGACCTCCCACCCCACAGCCAGGACCTTCTGTGGCCTCCACCTTCCCAGCATGGCCTCAAATTCCACTGCTTGCAAACCCGAAGGCCCTTCTTTTGCAAGCCACTCCCCTTCCTAATGGACACATGTGTCCCTCCTTCAAAGCCAGCCTAGGCTTCCAAAAGACTTTCTTATCTCATCCTTTTATACAATGGGATTGTCTGTCTTCCCCAGAGCTGGTCCTATGAGCCCAGATGGGTGTCCAGGAAGTCCTTTTCCAAATAGTATATGGTGTCGTTTCCATGAGAGGAACTCACCCTGGAAATGTCAGCACTTATTGTTATTTAAGATCTTATTTATTTGTTTGTTTAGAGAGAACACACGTGAATGGGGAAGGGGCAGATGGAGAGGGAGAGAGAAAATCTCTAGCAGGCCCCTCACTGAGCACAGAGCGGGACATAGGAACCGATCTCAGGAAACCTGAGATCATGACCTGAGTGGAAACCAAGAGTCAGCCACTCAACTGACTGAGCCACCCAGGTGCCCCAATGTCAGCCCTCTTTGTCAAAACGTAAAATATGCCTAGAGGTGTAGGGGCAAATTGACTCCTTCCTAGCCTCCCTTTGAGCCTCAGGGGCATCTCCAGGCTAATGGCTAGCCTGCCTTTTAAGTGAACCAACTCCAGTCTCTGAGAACCTGCCTCTGGCCTAATTTAGGAAGCTGGAATGTGTCTGTTAATTATGTGTCCTCTGGCAGCAGACTCAGCACCAGAGGGCTCCATACTGACTGCGCAGAACCTGCTAGTGCATCTAGGTTCTTTCTTCTCCCAGAGGGCAGAGTAACCCACAACATACCCAGATTTTAACCTGGCTCTCAACTATATTAACCTACCTCCTCATTCAACCACAGAACTTGAGAATTAGGGACAAGGAGTCTCAAAGACAACTAAATCTTGTTCTACTGAAACTCTTAGACTTAACAGGTCATCAGCAATCCCTACCTTCCATCACCTTTTTAATTTTTAATTATTTCTATCTTCACTGAGGTGTAATTGACAAATGAAATTGTGTATATTTAAAATGTACAACATGATGATTTCATATACATATGGTGTGAAATGATTATCTCAATCAAGTAAATTAACAAGGTACCACCTAACATAGTTACTATCTTTCTTTTTGTGTGTGATGGGAACATTTAAGTTCTACACTCTTAGCAAATTTCAAGCATACAATACAATGTTATTTACTATAGTTACCATGTTGTAGATTAGCTCCTAGAAACTTATTCATCTTATAACTGAAAGTTTGTACCCATTTACTAACATCTCTCCTACTCCCTTCACTTGTAGTGCCTAGCAACCACCCTTAGAATTTCTGTCTCTGAGTTCAACTTTTTTTATTAATTTAGATTCCACCTTTAAAGGAGATCATACAGTATTTTTCTTTCTCAGTTTGCTTATTTGGAATATATTTCATTAAATTATGTAAATTACAATTTTATAATTATATAAATATATATTCCATTATTTATATAGGATTTTAAATTTTAATTAAAATTAAAATTACACATTTTAATTCATTCATGTGTCAAAAGACAATTAGATTGTCTTCATCTTGACTACTATAAACAATGCTGAAATGAACATGAGAGTACAGATATCTTTTTGAGATATTGATTTTATTTCCCCTGGATATATACCCAGAAATGGGATTGATGGATCATACGGTAGTTCTAGTTTCAATTTTTTGAGAAATCTCCTTGAGTTTTTCCATAATGACCATCAACTTAAATTCTTACCAAGAGTACACAGGGTTGTACGCGTCTTTTTAATAATAGCCATTCTGCCTGCTGTGGGGTGATGTCTCATTGTGGTTTTTATTTGCATTTCCCTGATGATCAGCAATGTTGAGCACCTTTTTTGGTAACTGCCATTTCGCTACTGAGTTGAAGGAGCTGCTTTAAAATAGGGGCAAGACCTCATCCCTTATGTAATCTTGGCACCTTGTTGAAGATCGGGTGACTGTAAATGTGTAGGTTTATTTGTACGCTCTGTTCTGTTCCATGGGTCTCCATATCTGTCTTTATGTCAGTAGTATACTCTTTTGATTACTATACCATTGTAACATGGTTTAAAATCAGGATTTGTTTTTTTTTCTCTAGTTTTTTTTTTTTTTTTTTTTCTCTCTAGTCTACTGCTTTGGTTATTCTGGATCCTCTTTAATTCAATATATTTTTTGGATTGTTCTTTTTGTATGCCTATGAGGAAATTTTGATAGGAATTCCATGAATTGGATAGTAGAGACATTTTAATAGTAGTGTCTTATAATCCATGAGCACAGGATATCTTTATATATATTTGTGACTTCTTTAATTTCTTTTATTAATGTGTTATAGTTTCCAGTATACAGGCCCTTCATTTCCTAAATGAAGTTTCTTCATAAGTATTTTATTCCTTTTTTTTATGCTGTGGTAAAAGAAATTATTTTTCATAATTTCCTTTGTGGTTAGTTTTTTTGTTAATGTGTAGAAATACAACTGATTTTTATAGATAGACTTTGCATCCTGCAACTTTACTAAACTTGTTTATCGGTTCTAACAGTGTGTGTGTGGGAGGGGGTGGTTCATTAGACTTTTCCACATATAAGTTTACATCATCTGCAAACAGGGATTACTTAACTTCTTCCTTTCCAATCTGGATGCCTTTTCTTTCTTTTACCGTGTTTATTTTATTTTTAGTCCTTCCCTAATTTAGCTGTATTTCTGATATGTAGTAATTTTATTATCTCCTTACTAATAAAAGCATTTTTAATTCAAATGTGACTTTCTGTCATGAATTACTTAGAAGTGATTTCTTTTTCTGAAAAAAATGTTTATATTTATTTTTCCATATTATCATTTTAATTTATAATTTGTTTTGAGTCATGGATTTCTGTATTATGTTGATTCTTTGAAGCATATTGTTATCCTACATGGCTTACTGCATGAAATATTAATTAAAATGTCCTAGGTATCCTCGAAGAACATATTTTTGTCTGCTGTTCTGGTTTGACTACGAGGCTAATTTTGCACTCACATTTGTACAGCTATTCTATTTTTTTTAATTAATTCACTTATCATTTTTGGTTATAGTATGTTAAAATCTCCACTATCAGGACGCCTGGGTGGCTCAGTTGGTTAAGCGGCTGCCTTCAGCTCAGGTCATGATCCCAGCTTCCTGGGATGGAGTCCCACATTGGGCTCCTTGCTCAGCAGGGAGCCTGCTTCTCCCTGTGCCTCTGCCTGCCATTCTGTCTGCCTGTGCTCTCTCTCTCTCTCTCTCTGACTAATAAATAAATAAAAAATATTTAAAAAAAAACTCCACTATCACTGTGAATTTGTTATTTTTGCTTATAATTTTCTGATTGTTTACCAATATTTATTTTCCAGTGACATTACTCAATGCCTATAAATCCATTATTTTTTGGTTAATTATTCTTTTTAGTGTTATTTATTGTCTACTTAAGAGTTTGGTTTTAAATTGTATTTGCCTGATGATGCTATTCCAAAACCAGACACTAGGTTTCCTTTAATTAATAGTATTGTGATATACTTTTATTATATTTTTAATCTCTCTTTGTCTCTGTCTTTGACTTTTTCTTTGCTGGTGTTTAAAAGTGCCTTTTACAAACCTAATAAAATTGCATTTTCTTTTTTTTTCTTTTTCTTTTTTCTTTTTTTTAAAGATTTTATTTATTTATTTGACAGAGAGAGATCACAAGTAGTCAGAGAGGCAGGCAGAGAGAGAGGAAGGGAAGCAAGCTCCCTGCTGAGCAGAGAGCAGGACCCTGGGATTATGACCTGAGCTGAAGGCAGAGGCTTTAACTCATTGAGCCACCCAGGCACCCCTAAAATTGCATTTTCAACATATATTCCTACAAACTCTCTCTTTTCAAATTAATTTAAATATATTTTGGTAACATACACATTCAGATTTATTTTTAAACTAGGTTGCTTTGTATGTTTCCTCCTTTCCCTTCTCTTTCTCTTTCTCTCTTTCTCCTTCCCTACCTTTGCATTATATTTTCTTCCCTGAAATTATGAAGATATAAATTGACCTACAAACTTTTCTAACAAATTTTATGAAAGTCAATGTTTCTACCACTTTCCCAAATATGAGGGGTGTTTACATGTTTTGATTACACATTTAAAACACTCTCTTCTGTTATCATTGATATATAAAATTTCAATTTTAATTTTTCTCATCAATAGCTATTAAAAAATAGCTATTATTACCTTTTTATGAAGCCTCTAGTTCACTTTACTAGCATATTATTAAGTTACGTGGCTGTCATTTCCCCCCACACCTTATTTCTGCATTTTTCTCTTGTTGTCGTTGTATATTCTTTAGTAACTTTTTTAGTGAGGGACTGTGGGTGTTAAAGCCAACTAGTCTTGGTACATAAAACATCTTCTTTTCCTTTCATTTCTATTTGGCAGCTTATAGAATTCTAAGTTGAGTTTTGGATATAGCTCTATGCTTCTTCTGGCGTAGAGATTCTCTCACCTATTTTGTTTGCATGTTTACTTCCCATTATTCTTCTATTATCCTCAGTTCAATGACAAACTCCTATCATCTTGCAGGAAGCCACCAGGAATTAAAAAAAAAAAAAAGAAAAAAAAGGAAGTGTCCAGAAACACATATAAGGTAAGCACGTTGTAGTTGACACTGCAAGTAATCAATTTATAGTGTCAACAGAGAGGACCAGAGAGAGCAGATTGCTTCATAAGTGGGTGCTTTAAGGATGGTGTGGCAGAAGGATTAGACAATTACTGAGCTAAAGATTCCACTGACAAAGGGTTAGATGACCTGGTTCAGATTCCCAAGGGCAAAGGAAGTCACAAAAGGAGTGATTTCAGTGGTTGATCTAATTCACTTATAGCATCTTTTGATTAATCATACATTGCAAAAATTCAATGCATAGAAAATTTAAATCCCGTCAATTTTGTTTTTGACCTTAACTCCAGCTCAACACTTGCTTTCCATGGAGACAGTCCACTGAAAGGATGGCCTGACCATTCTATATGGGCTATCTCTGTTCCCCACCAAATTGGCCCAGATTAGAAACACAGACTTTGATTTATTTCTTCAGTCTTGATGCTGCTTATCCTAGTGTGAAATAAATTTGCCTGGATTTGGGGAGATAGAGGGCTTTTCTCAACAATAAAATCTTACCTTCAATATCAAATATAGCTATCCCTTTTATAGAAACAAACATAAAAAAACTTAAAGAAAGAAAGAAAAAAATTCCTTATCTATTCAGTTCTGGCTCTGATATATCCAATATCTGAAGTCCTGGGATATTCTCTCTCTCTCTCTCTTGTTCTCTCTCTCCCCATCCATCCATTCATCCATCCACCCACCTCTCACTTCTTTATTTCTTTTTTATTCTTTTCCTATGCTCTGATCCCTGTTCCTTCAGAAGAAAGAGACAATTTATCCCATATTCTTTTGCAGTGAAGTTATTTACATGCCCTACTACCAAATCATTAAGGCCCTCTCTAGCTGACCAAGGATATGGCCAAAGCTTTGTCATCACAGATTGTGAGGTATCACTAATTAGAGTGTTCTACTGAGGCCCCTTCCTCCAGATTCTCTTTACTTGCTAAAGCAGAGTACAACATTTATTGATATACTTGAGTAGTTGTTAATTTGTCTACCAGAATTACATATTCCTTTACAACATGATTGATAAAAACATAATTAAGACTTTCCTTATATCTGGGTATAGATGAACAAACACCAGTAAAGGAGAGTAGAGTTGCTATAAAATCAACATTTTTTAATAGTCAAAGTAATGACTAATGGGTAACTAGAGAAAGAAAAATCATATATGAGACACAGCTTAAACCATAGAATCAATTTCTACAAATTTTCTGCCCTATATCAATGAACTTAGAAAAGTTTAACTTCTTTTTTTTTTTACATTATTTATTTATTTGACAGAGAGAAAGAGAGATCACAAGTAGGCAGAGAGGCAGGCAGAGAGAGAAGGGGAAGTGGGCTCCCTGCCGAGCAGAGAGCCCGATGTGGGACTTGATCCCCTGAGATCATGACCTGAAGCCAAAGGCAGAGGCTTAACCCACTGAGCCACCCAGGTGCCCAAAAGTTTAACTTCTTGATGATCCATAATGAGGGCTTAGAGACACCAGGTCATATAAGTTTGCTTTGGGCCAGATGAAGGAATTTGGATTTTATCATTTAATGATTGCATGGCATTATAAGTTACCAAGCTTTTTCCAAATCTCATATCTATAAAATGGGAACACTAATATTTAATTTCTTTTTTTTAAATATTTTATTTATTTATTTGTCAGATAGAGAGAGAGCACAAGAGCGAGCACAGGCAGACAGAGTGGCAGGCAGAGGCAGAGGGAGAAGCAGGCTCCCTGCCGAGCAAGGAGCCTGATGTGGGACTCGATCCCAGGATGCTGGGATCATGACCTGAGCCGAAGGCAGCTGCTTAACCAACTGAGCCACCCAGGCGTCCCTAATATTTAATTTCTAAGATAATTAGGAAAATGCAGGAAAAAGGTATTTGTGAGGGTATGTCTACAAATATAGAAAAAGTATTTAATTCTACTCCTTAAATTCTATTTTTTATAAAAGTAGATCATAAAATTTAATTTGCAAACATGAAAACAAAAAGTTAAAACAAAACTAGAAATTGCATAAAGAGTCACAAAGATCTACCTGAAACTGGTTTTTTTTTTTTTTTTTCCTACATAAAAGTTTAGCTATTTTCATACAACTGCTTTTGGCTCTAAACTAACACCTTTCAAATGATGTAAAGTAATGTGATGTGGAAATTACTGGAAAGCAAAAGAAATCAAGCACACAAGAACAGTCTTTATTCCTATGAGAGAAGCAATTGCATAACTACAGATGGAAATTGCAAGAAGTCTTATTTACCAAGGCATTTTCCCTGTTCTTTCAAAATTGGAAATGAAATCACTATAAAGAAAGCTGTCAGAACCTATATATTTCAAATGACCCAAGAACTATTGTGCTCTGTGTTCTTGCTCAAATATAATGTATTCTCCACTGTTTTTAATTCCATTAATGAGGAGAAAGACATGAAGGTAAATGCCTGTTGTATGAAATAATAAACTTATTCAGGCCACAAATGAGCTGGAGATAAATTATGACTCAAAACAAAGCATTTTCGGAGGATTAAAGGACTCATCTGGAAAGTGGGTTAATAGTAACAATAACTGCTTCGTTCTCTGGTGAAAATGATCTGAAATGAAATGTATATATATATACGTGTATATATATGTATACACACATATATGTGTGTGTATATATACACATATATGTGTATATATATATTATGTATACATATATACATAAGGAACTAATTCGAGCTAGATTTTGTATAATGCTTCTCATTTGAAGTTATATGGTTTTACAGTCCATATTTCGATAACTCCAAGGCCAGTATGAACTTTAGTTCTCCCTGAGATAATCTGATATTGACCCCCTATATTAGTTGCTAAACAATGTTTTGGGAATGGTTCACATTATCTCCCTTGCTGGTGAGAGTGACAGAGACAGTAATTCTTGCTGATTAAGAGCTCAGATCCTAAGGTCCAATTGCTTGTATTCAATCCATGGGATCCTGGGCAAGTCATTTACATTTCCGTGCCTCAGTTTCTTCATCTGTATAATGGGAAATGATCATGTCTCCTATTTTATAGGGTCTTTGTCAGGATTAAATGAATTACACATATAAATAACTTAGAACAATTTCTGGCACAAATAAACACTTAAAAATAGCTACAGTTATTCCTAGGCCTCATGCACTTGTAAGTTAGAATCTCCTGTTTATAGTTTGTACCTGGGTATGTCAGACCAGCAAGTTATTTAATAGATATACTGGCTATATATAACAGTTGATAATGATCTTGGGGACAAAAGACTACCCACCCTCACCCCTAGAAAGGGC
>ML107167.1:28221-38286 GCA_003697995.1 Taxidea taxus jeffersonii | reverse complement strand
CAGACCCTGGGCTGCAATCCCCCCACCCCCGCTCTTCTCTTCCCGCTCCCTCCCACCCGCCCGGCTGCTGAGTGGATCTGCGTTTGGCTCCCCGCGTCCGCACCGGGATGAGGGGCTCCCGCTGGTTCTGCTCTTCCAGGGCGCTCAGCTCCGCCGGGGCCAATAAGGCCAGTCTCAGCTCCCGCACCACCGGGGCCGCCACCTCGGCCACAGGCCGCTCCAGCACGGCCTGCGAACGCCAGCCCTAAGCCCGGACAGGCGGGGTCCCAGCCCCGCCACCCGCCTGCCAGGTTCCTGCGCCCCAAACCTCCTTCCGCATCCCCACTGCTGGGTCCCCGTAGGCCCGGCTCACCGCGCCCACGCGTGCCCAGCTCCGGGCAGCCAGGACGAGCTCAGCTTCGTCTACACAGAGTTTGTCGCTGCGCAGCAGGGGCAGCAACGCGGGCGCCGACAGCTCCAAGAAGCCGCGGGTCCGGAGCGCCTCCTGTGGGTCCACGAGTGGGTCAGGGAGGAGCAGAATGACGTGTGAGGGTTTGGGAGTATGAAGATGAGGAGAGGTACCTGGGTGTGGGCCTCTATGAAGGCTATGCAGCGCTCCTGCAGCGGTCCCAGGCCAAAGGTTACAGCAACCTGGGAACAGAATGAAGGGCGTCAGGTTAGTAGTGCAGCCCTCCACGCTGACGCCCACCTACAAGCCGGTCCAGCAACACCCACCTGCAAGGCCTCACAAACCAGCTCCACATCCAGCACCTTCACCACAAACTCCAGGCACAGCTGGGAATAGAAATGAAAGTGGGTTGTGCCAAGGTGTCTCTGCTCCAAGACCCGAGCCCCACCCCCGAAGCAGTGAGCCACCCAGACAACTAAGCAGCCTCAAGCCCATCCTGACCTCCCAGACTAGGGGAGGCAAGGAATCACCAGGGGCTGAGACTTGGCAAGCCTGAAGGGACTAGAGACTAGCTGTCTACCTTGTGTCCTGCAGTCTACCTTCTAGCACATTCCACAATAATCGGACTAGATGAAAGCCATGTGAAAATCCACTCTCCTTTTCTCTGAGGACACTTATCTTCTTCCACTTGTACCCCTCCTGACTCAAAGACCCTTTTGTTTTAACCAGAAATTTGAATTTTGTCCATGACCTGTCCCTTTCACCCTCGCATCCAGAAAAGTGCTGGGTCATGCCAGTTCCACTTCTCTCAAAGTCATGAACCTCTCTCCTGGGCTTCCACAGCTACTCATCCCTGCTGGACTGGGGAGCCCTTCCCATCTCTCCCAATCACTTCTCCCCTTAGCTCCAAATCTTCACTCCCTTACCTGAAACCTCCAATGAATCTCCACGCCCTCTGGGTTAAAAAAAAGTCCAAATTCTTGAAGGTCCTGCAGTGATCTAGCCCCTGGTACCCTTTCCAATCTCATCTGTCTCTCTCCTCCTCTCCCACTTTTGGTCCAGCCGCACTAAATGGCTCACTAGCTCCTTTTGTGCCTTGGTGACAAGAATGCCACATTTCCACTTCCCCTCTGAGCAAACTCCTACCTGTTCTAACTGATCTAACACAAATGTTTCATCCCCCAAGAAGTCGTCCCTTCCTTTCTCCTGATGGCAAGACCAGAGATACCATACCATATACCTTCATCTATCACCCTTCTTATACTCCTGGGTTAAGGGTTTTCATGGGTCTATCTCTCTCTGAAGAACAAGGATCAAGGCTGACTTATCCTGGCATCTACAGCATCAGCCATAAACACCCCATAAGTCCCCACAGCACACACACAGCATGCACATATCCTTTTGCACACAGGCACACGTAAATGCCTGTTTACACAGAGCGCCTTCCATCCTTCTGTGTCAGTACACATGCCTCTCCAGGCCAGAGTGTGCATGAGGCACGGTGTGAACGGAGCCCATAAAAGGAATGGGAAATGAGACAGGGCCCTCCCGTACAAACCCACCTCTCGTAGTTCCTCCAGCCCATATTCCACAGCCGCTGTCAGCACCTCCAGCACCTGCAGAGTGGGTGGTCGGGGGAATGGAAGAGAGTTTCCCCTGCTCCTCCCCCGCAGCACCCCCCTCCCTCTCTCTCACCCAGACCTCCGCCCAGTGGGCTCACAGAGTGGCGGTGCAGCCTGACACTGTTGGCGTACAGGAACTCCAGCACTGCCAGGAAGGCATCCGCCGGCACAGAGCTTAGCACCACGGGGCTGGGCATCCCAGGGCCCAGCTTTGGGCCCAGAAGTCGTTGGAAGAAGTTGCATCTACAGGCCAGCAAGCACCTGTGGGCGAACACCTCCTGCCGTTCTTGACCGACCACAAAGCACACATCACTGTGGGAAAGGGGAGGAGAGAACCAGGGAAGAAGAGGCTGGAGTCTGGGGTGCAACTCTTGGGCTCTGCCTTTGCTCATTCTGGGCCTTCATTTCCCTATCTGTCATATAAGGGATAGTCCTTCCAGCCAAAGGTCTGGGATACATATTCCTGGATTCTAGTCCCAGCTCCACCCTCTGGTGCCTCAGGCAGGTGACTTTATACCTCAGAATCTCAGGTTCCTCATCCGTGAAATGGGATAGTAATCCCAAACCCTCAGGTCTTGGAGGAGGTGGCGATGCCTGATCACTGAGGAGGCACCAAGGCTGATGCAAGATTGATCCTACATACCCCTCTCCTCCCCAGCCTGAGTCTTGAGGTAAAGGAAACTCTTCTTGGCTCCTCCTCCACAGACTGCAAACTCAGCTTTTTTCAGCCTCCTCTAGGCAAGAGGGGGTTGGGGAACGGGGCTGCAGAGCACACTGGCTGCCGACAGATATGGCAACGATACACCATCATGAGACCAGACCACATTTTCCATCTTCACAATCACTTCCGGCCCCAGCCTCTGGGCCTCCCAACAGCATGGGGGTAGGAGACAGGAAATGAAGCTTGAGTTTCTGGAGCCTCCTAGTCCCAGGTCCAAGGCCAGGGGTTCCCACTGCTCAGATCAGACTGCAATCCCCAAAGTAGTGGGGTTATGGGAGTCACCAACCCTTGAGGAGGAGCCCAGCTCTCAGGCAGTGGGGACAGAAAGCTAGATTTTAGCCCTGCCCCTGTATTTTATCCCTCGTTTCAGACACCACGAGCATCCTGGTCAGTGAGCCCCAGGCAGCACCCTTGAACTACTTCCTGTCTGAGACTCTGGCTCACTCAGTCCCTTAAGTTTTGTTCCTCTTGTGAATCCCCAGTTCCCAGAACAGGGTCATCTGTTCCTCTGCCTCCCAGGGAGGAACTCGAGTTACATCCCATCTCTCAGGATCCAGAGGGCAAAGGGCTCTTCTCTGCCAGGAGCTCAAGAGCCAAAAAAGGAAGGCCTTTGCCTGAAGTCACACAGCTGCTCTGGGCTCCAGTTCCCACTGCCCGCCCCCCACCCCCACCTCTGGCTCTCAGGACATCATGGACTCTGAGTGACCTGTAGTCATTCTCCACACTTGACTTCCCCAGACTGAGTTCACCAGGGAGGAGGGTCGTCTTCCCCACCTCTTTATACTTCCTCAGTGTCATGGGGCCCAGCAAAGCCAGTTAGGGAAAACCCACAGACAGGGCCCACCCCCTCACCTGTATTGGGGATTGTTGAGAAGGCTTCGGAGTGCTGTGGAGAAGGGCGCAGCCTCCCCGTGCACAACCAGTCCTGGGGTCTCCATGGGGGAGGGGGCAGGGGAGCAAGCAGATAGAATAGCAGGCCTGTTGTCTCTTGGTCAGTGGGAGGTGGTAGGTGGGAAGGAGCAGGAGGCCTGGCTAGGCCTGGCAGCTGGTGTGGAGACTAGAAAGGCCTGAGAGGGAGGGGCAGGAGCTTGGGAAGCTTGTTTGCTGAGAAGCTAAAGTTTAGGGATGGGGCAGGAGAGGCCCAGGTTCCTTAAGAAGGCATCAAAGGCCAGTGGAAGAGGCCGAAGGCTGGGCTAGGGGATGGGGACTCAGAGAGGGGAACAAGAGAGGCTGAGGTGAAGCAGACTGGACTGGGGAGAGGCTGGCAGCAGATGAGGCCCCAGCTGGGAGCCTGCCCAGGCAGCAGTGGGTGGGAAGCCTGTGGGTTTCCACGGAAACTGGAGCCTGGCTTGAGAGGCCCCGCCCATCTCCCACAGGGCCAGGGAAAAACTTTAGCCCTCAGAAGGGGGCCAGAAGCTGAGTGGAGGGTCTCAGCACCCAGGCCCCAGCCTGTCTTGGGTTCAGAGTTCAAACTCCCTGCCCCTCCTACCCCTGCCCCTGCCAGGCACACAGGGTCAGGATCTGGTTAGCCAGGCCTGGGGAACCCCCCTGAACAGGGAAATTCCTCACCCCCATGGAGTTTTCAGGGCCCAGACTGGCTTGTCTGAGAGGGGACATCCTGTTCCTTCCAGAGGGAGGTCAGGTGAAGTGGTGTCAACTGTGACAGAGGCGTCATGGCCTCTGGCATCCCTAAAATGCAACCCCTGTGAGGGGGGTGGCTCTCTGGGCACCCAAGAGGTGTGGCCAGCCAGGGACAAGCCCCAGAGCACTTGGGTCAGCAAGGGTCAGGAGGCTGGGCGCTGGTTCCTGGCCAAGTCCAGTCACCACTGTTGCACCACTGTTGCGTCAGGTCGGCTCCCACCAGCAGAGCTGATGGCCTCCCCTCCCCCTGCACACAGCCCTGAGCTGAGGAAGTCATCCAAGCCCCACCCCAGCTCTGCACAGGGAGCGGAAATATTTGTCCTTGTTGAGGCTGACTGGGAGACGAAAGAGCCATGACGTTCTCCTTCCTGTGGGCCCGGATCCTGATTCCTCAGCAGCCACCCCTGCAGGCTCAAGGTCTTCCCATATCCCAGGCTTCTGCAACTTGCTCACAACTGAAGAGCCAGCCTTCACAAGGGGAGAACTGGACAGCGGCTCAAGAGCCCTGGAGCCCGTCTCTACATCGGTCCCCTCAGTTGTCCTTGTGGTAGTAGTATGCCCTGGGGTCTAGACAGCCATTATCCTCTCTCCCCTGATGACTCAGGGACCCCACACTCAGCACCTCTTCACAGTAGTAACACTTCCAGGTTAAGCCAGAGCCAGGACTGGTAGGTGGAAACCAGACAGGAGTGCCTGTAACCCAGGGCAACTCCACAACACAAGGGGCCATTACCTTCCTGCTTGCCAGTCAGGCCAGCGGGGAGGGCAAGCCAGTGGAGCTGGGAGAGTTTGGAAGCCAAAAGCTGCAGGTGACTCAGGTGCCTGCGGGAGTTTCGGGAGAAGGCGGCATTCATCCCAGAACTGATTCTAGAGGTAGGACCAGAGGCCAAATTCAGAGGGTGGAGGGAGTTTCCTGAGTCACCTGCCTCCAGTCTCAGCCAATTATAGGGGCGATCTTTGTGTCAGGCGCCCTAGAAGCAGGTAGGGGTGGAAGGTGTCTGGATTCAGTACCCACAGGGCTGGAATGATCTGTGGAGCTGAAGGAGTTGGGTCTGTGTCTCCTTCTGGTCGGGGGTTTGAAGCACTACAGTCTAGGCGGAGGCAAACCGAGGGCAGACTTATCTCCCCCTTCTGCTGGCAAAGTCAGGTGGGAGGATAGTGAGGTGGAAGGGAGACTAGGAGGTGCTCACTTAGCTAACCTCCACAGCGCCCAGGGGGAAGTGAAGCTCAGGGGCAGGGGCCATCCTAAGGTGATAGTCTGAGCAGCACCACTTATGTTCTTAACAGCCCTTAACCCTCTAAGAACCTAGGAATCCACGCAGCCCGGACTATTTCATTCACCTGTCCCCGGAGCACAGGTAAGAAGGGGTTAAGG
Organism: Taxidea taxus jeffersonii; assembly: GCA_003697995.1. NCBI lineage: Eukaryota > Metazoa > Chordata > Mammalia > Carnivora > Mustelidae > Taxidea > Taxidea taxus. Next base: position 32,539 of record ML107167.1, on the reverse strand, counting down.
AGTAAAAACCCTTATTACAGAGTGAAAGACCGGATGGGGTACAAAGATGGCCAGTTTCTGGCATCCTGTCCCAGTGCGGGTCTTCCAGTCGGCAGGTCCATGGCTGGCAGGCCTGTGCCCCCTGGACGCCAGGAGGAGGAAACTACCAAAGACTCTGGGCTGAAACTATCACCGGTGAGGCCTCCAGGCCACCTGCCCAGTATTGATGAGGCACGACTAGCAGGTCTGGGCCCGTCCTCCCGCCGTGGCTCTGTGCTGGGCCTACCCTCCTCCTTCTCACGTCGCAACTCGCTGGCAGGACCCGGCGCAGGTCCTGGGGGTCGGCGACCATCTCTGGGCCCAGTGCCTCCTCTGGGCTCAAGGGTTAGCTTCTCGGGGTTGCCCCTGGCCCCCCTGCGTCGGCTGGCTCCCTCTTACCGCATGGAGCCTGCGCCCGGAGAGCGCTGGGAGGCCAGCCGCGTGCAGCACTCCATAGAGGCAACGCTGGCCGCCCGGCTGGGCAACGCGCGCTACGCGGGTGCCGAGGCCGGGCCCCTGGCTCGAGAGCTGTGCGAGCTGGTGCGTGTGCGCCTGCGCGAACTCTGTCCCCCGCGCTACAAGTTCGTGTGCAACGTGGTGCTCGGGCCGCGCGCCGGCCAGGGCGTGCACGTCGTCAGCCGCGCGCTCTGGGACACCGAGAGCGACGGGCTGGCCTCCGCCGCCTTCACCAATGCCTCCCTCTTCGCCGTGGCTGTGGTGCACGGGCTCTACTGCGAGTGAGGAGGCCTCCAAGTTCTGCAAAAACGATTTATTCTCCCAGGAGGAGGCCCTCCCTGGGGCTTGATCCCAATAAATAAATGTCTGTTAATAAATAAAAGTGGTCCATAAATAACGCCCCGGAGCTGGGGACTAAGGCTCAGGCTTTTCTTGGAGAAGGGGTAGGAGGCTGCTGGGACAGGCAGACTCCAACCCCAGTAAAGCTGGTCCCTGATTCCCTGGGGGTTTCGGCCCAGAGCCCCCAGTGAGGCACCAAAGGGACAGGGAGGCCCGTGAAGGCATGGCCAGAGCCTTATAGGCACAGGCCTCAGACCTGAGGCTTTAGGTCATGGCCTGCCCTGAGGGTTAGGGCCTAGGCTGGGCAGCGGTCCCGAAGCAGCTGCAGAGCGTAGCGGAGCCGCTGACGAAGGTCTGGGGAGCAGCCCAGCTGCCGGAGGTGGGAAGCGAGGTAAGTACAAGCACTGCGATTGCGTGCCACAAAAGTCACAAGCAGGGGCTCCCAGCCACTGAGGATCAACTTGGTGTGGTCTCCATAGAAGTTCACCTGTGTGCAGAAGGGTCACCCTGATCAGGGCCTAGGCCCCAGGTCCAGTTTCCTCCCCACCACACCAAGGGCCTCCCTGACCTTTCCCCCAGCTCCAGGAGGGGTTCTCACCTGGACAGTGCCGTCACTGAACAGCATGAGGAGGGCCTGATCCGTCTTGACCCACTGCAGCAGGAGTGGGGGCACCGGCACCTCCAGCTCTTCCACACTGGGCAGATCTCCACCCTGGGAGCGGGAGCAGGTCACTTGCCTGACAGGAGTCATGCCCCACCCCCTTGATGTCTCCCACAGAGGTTCAGCCTCCAGCTCTGAGCCCCCCACCCCTCCCGCCGAGGGGACCAGGAAGGGGTTAGGATGCGTCACTCATCAATGTGCCCCACTCCAATCACACACCTTCATGAGACGCTGCTCCATGTAGGAGGCGAAATACCGGAGAACACCCAGCTGAGGCTGCAGGGCCCGAGGCACAGCACCCACAGAGAAGGAGAAGTGCTTTGTGCTGGTGGGGTTGTAGTGCACGGTCCTGGAGGAGAGGAGACACGAGGTCAGAGGGAGCCCGGTGCCAATGCCTGTCCCCCGGAGACCCCAGGATACCCCAGTGCAGGAGTACACACCTGCTGGGCACAGTGGCCCAGAAACCAGGCAAACCAGAAGAGCACTTACTTTCTGTTGGCTGAAAGGGCCATATGTGTGCCATCGTTGAAAAGCACAGCCACACGGCGGCTGGACAGCTGATACCCAAAGCCAAATTTGTTGGAGTAGTCCACCCACTTGCTGACCCATACCAGAGGCTCTGGCTGTGCAAGCGGAGCTGGGTTCTGTTCCGCTGTCATGGAAGAGGAAGGAGTGAGGACCTGTTTCCCACCTTTCAGCCAAAGAACCCCCAACACCATTCACCCCTACCAGACCCCACCCTTACCCGGTGGCATGAAGGCCAGGCAGTTTCTCAGAGCACAGAGGGCTGACTCCACGACTGTGGCCACAGTCAGACCTTCTTCAAACCCTGAAGGGAAAAGGGAACCTGGAATTAAGCATCAGTTTGCCAGGACACAGGCCATGTTTCTCTGACACTCCTTCCCTCTGGTCCCTGGTTTTAGCCCCACCAACCTCTATAGCCCCTCTCATCCTCCCAGCTGCTCACCATCTCCACTGCTTGCCAGAGTCCCACGGGGTGAGCTGTCTTCAGGCGCTGTCTCTACCAAGCTGAGGGGGGCAGGGCCAGAAGCTGCTGGAGCCTGGAGAGTTGGACAGGGGAAAGGAGTGAGATAGGCCTCAAGGTCCAAATCCTAGAGAGTCCATGGCCTAGCCTTGTCCTGGCAGCCGGGGCACCCCAGGTCAGCCCCGCCTGGCTAATGAGATGCAGCCAATTAGGCCAGCACGAGGTTAAATGCTTCACTAGCTTCTTTTATCCCAGGCTTCCTGCAGCTGCTAGGGTGAGAGTGAGTCAGGGCACACTACCCATGGGAGCACCTCACCTCCGGCCTGGCACCTTGATGGCCAATGGATGTCCGCGTGAGGCCATTCACCAGACAAGAGACCTCGTCCCGCTCCTCAGGATGGTTTTTACCTGGGTGGGGGAAGATATAACCTTCATATCCTGCCCATCCCCGGGGTTCCTGCGGGGATACAGATGGGCACATGCTCTTCCCAGCGGTTCAAGGCATTCACACTCATGCCCCCACAATGAATGTGCCGAGCCCCCCTGCCACGCTATACCCTCCACACCACTGACGTTCCAGACTTACTCTTCTTCTTCCTGCCAAAGAGGCTCTTGGTAACTTTGACAAACAGGATCCTGGCTGGGTTGAGGGGTGTCAGGTCTGGGACTGTCACACAGCTGCTGACAGGGAGCCGGTCGGGGGTGTAGCCCTGAGGAGGGAAGTCAACGAAGAGCAATGAAGAGCTTCGTTGTGAGCAACGAAGAGAAGCCCCAGGAGTCCGGTCACCTACCCCCACTGAATCCCCTTGGAATATGCAGACTTGACTTAGATGTCTAGGGAGCCACAGACCTTGGTAAAGAAGTCATGGCGCAGGATCTGATCGATTGAGGGGCGGTCTTGGGGCAAGGCTCGAAGGATGGCAGCCAGGAGCTGCCGGGCAGGCAGTGAGAGGCTGGCAGGCAGTGTGTAGTGAGCCTGTTTGATGCAGCGATACGTCTCCTTCAAGTCAACTGTCTCAAAGGGGGGAGTCCCACATAGCAGTGTGTACCTGAAGGGCAGAGGCGAGGCGGTCAGGAATGCAGCAGAAGGGACACCTCACCTGGGCCCCCACCAGGGTACAAATGACCCTGGGACTCACATGACACAGCCCAGGGACCACACGTCTGCCTCAGGGCCATGGCCCTGTCTCTGCAGCACTTCTGGAGCCACATAGTTGGGGGTGCCACAGATGGTTCTGGAAAGGGATAGGGAGGAAGAGAGAAGAAGGTTCAGACCCGGCCTGGCTAGCCCCCCCCTTCCCTGCCCCCACTGTTGAGTCCAGACAAAGCAGCTGCCTGTCACCAAAGGCAAGAGAACTCCTGCTTGTCCTGGGACAATGGATGCTGGGGATGGCAGCTGAGTCCCCGCCCACCCGCCTGGCCCAGCTGCTCAGCTGTTCTGCAGGACAGGGGAGGCCTTGACCCCCTCCCAGCCCCCTCCTCCGAGGTTAGCATCCTATCCTCAGTCCCCCACTCCCGTCTGTCAGACACCCACACAGGCTGTCACCTCCTCTGGTCTGTGCACACACAAACCAACACCAGCTGTCATATTCTCCAAAACACTCATCAGCCACACATGCTCTCTGTTGTCACTCACACCCAGTCACCGTGGCCACAGCAGGGTCTTCTTACAACAGGGTATCACGTCCTGCCATTCCCACACTCAGTGTGTCTCACACACACATCGCTTATGTCACCTTCCCCCATCCATACAGAGGATCTGGTCAAACATCTCTGAGAATCCTTACACCCCTCATCTGTCTCAGGGACTCAAACAGCCTTCCCACCAGTCCCAGCAACTCCAGCTGCCGCCTCCACAT
>ML107167.1:0-28121 GCA_003697995.1 Taxidea taxus jeffersonii | reverse complement strand
CCCCCCCCCCCCCCCCCCCCCCCCCCCCCCCCCCCCCCCCCCCCCCGGCAACACACACAAACAACCCATCTTTCCTTTCCCATCTATCACACACACACATCAGGCAGTCATCATGCCTCCCACATACATACTCACTGTCACGCACGTCATCTGTGTCACACAGACTGTGGCCACCCCTCTCCTCAAACACTCACTTCTTCCTATGTTCCGGGGGTTCCAACCGGGTTGCCAGCCCAAAGTCCCCCATCTTCAGTTCCATGTTCTCGGTGATAAAAAAATTCCCTGAGTGGGGGCAGAGACGTGTGTCAGAGTCCTTTCTCTCCGCCTCCCCAACCCCCAATCCTGCCGGCCCAGGAGGCTCACCCAGCTTGAGGTCTCGATGCAGGATGCCCCGCTGGTGCAAGTACTTGAGTCCGGAAAGGATCTGGCGCAGGTAATAGCGCACCTCTGGTTCCAAGAGAGTGTGCCGGGCCTTCCAGATGTGGGCCAGAGACTGCAAAGAGCCACCTGAGCTTCAGCCCCTGATCCGCCCTCTCCGACCCTCCCTCCGCTTGCGCTCACTGAAGAGGAGACAGGGCTCCAGCTTTGGGTCTTAAGCTCCCCCACCGCCCTTTCCCTCTCCCACTCTCAGTCATCGCTCACCTTTCGGCTGCAGAGCTCCAGGAAAATGTATATGTTGTCCGCATCCTCAAAGTGGTGCGAGAAACGCACGATGTGGCGGTGCTGCAGGCCGCGGTGCAGCTCAATCTCGTTTAGGATCTGCAACGCGGGCGCGGGGTGGTCATCCCTCAAGGGCTCCCTCACCACTGTCCCCACCCCACCGCTGGTCCGCTGGGCCCGGGCCCACCTTCTCGCGCTGATGCGGCTTGGTGATGCGGCTCTGAGAGATGACTTTGACCGCGTAGGCGTTGCCCGTCTCTGTGTCAGTGGCCTCATAGCAGCGGGCAAAGCCCCCCTATGGGGAAGGGGCATCAGGCAGAGCGCTCCAGGACAGCCAAGTCTGGCCCGCAGACGTCCCCGCGCCGAGGACAAGCGTCCCCGCGCTGAGGGCAAGCGTCCCTGCGTCCCCGCGCCGAGGGCAAGCGCCCCCGCCCTACCCGGCGCGGTCAAGGAGGTCAGCGGGACTCCCCACTCCCCTCGCTAGCACACCACCCCATTAGTTCACCTTGCCCAACAGGCGGCCTTTGAAGTAGGTGCGACCGCTGCGCGGGTCGGTGATAAGGCGCCCTGGATCCGTCGCGGGTGGCCCAGCCACCATCTCCAGTTCAGGTCCCGGCACTGCACTTCCAGGTGGCCCGGGCCCGGCAGGGGGCGCGGGGGGGGCGGCCGCACGCGGGAAGGGGCGCGGGGATAGGAAGCCGGCGGCGGGCTCCATGCAGGCGGTGCGTCGCAGCGCGGGCCCGGCTTGTTTCGGTTCCGCCCGGCCCGGGCCGCGCGTGGCGCTGCCGGGATTTGCTACGCTGCGCTCGCGCCCGAGGGAGCCCGGCGTTTTTATCAATGAACGCAGGTCTCCTCCCCAGCGGCTCGTCACTAAGAGCCCGCCCCTTCCAGGCGGAGAATCACCCAGAAGCCACGCCCCTCCTCCAGGCTTGCGTCACCGATAAGCTCCTCCTCCCACCCAACGCAAGTTCAGGCCCAGCCTCCTCGCCACGCCTTAAAGACGCAATCGTTCTGGTAGTCACCATGCGGCTGGGACCAGAATGTGGGGATCAGCCGTTTCTCCGTACCCGTCTCCCTACGCCCTGGTGACCGACAGCCCGTTCATGGGGGGGTTCTCTTTCCCTGTCTTTCGGGTCTTTTTCTGAAGTCTGAGTAGGGCTGGGTATCTGGGGAGTCTCCCCAAGCAACTAGATAGACCAGCGATCCTGGCGGGAAGGGAGAGGCAGGGGCGGTGCTGGCTTTCGCGCCAACACGCCCTTTTAAGTGCGCGAGACCGTCCTCTGTCCCACGCCCTAGGCCAGAGCTCCCGGGCCCAGTCCGGTACTATCCCCTTTAGGGTTTAGGAAGAATTGCACACTCCTGAGCCTGGCTGGCGACGCGCCGGAGCCGGTGGAGGAGGGGGAGGCTGCCACGCTGAGTTTTGGGGTTAAACACTCCAGCATTCAAGATTTTTGCCATGTGCCTCGTCGCATCCTCTGTTACCCTCCTCCACAACCTTGAAAGTTAGATCTCGGGTTCTGGCGGGGTCCCCTATTCCCTTTCCTTGAAAACACCTACTGCCTTTAGTCGGCAGTCAGAAGGCCAGAAAGTGAAGAATGGGCATTAGGATTTTCTTAAATTTAGTGATGGACAGTTGCGCAGGTGGTCCTGGGGCCATGTGGACCGCTAGACTCCTAGTTCGTGCCCACCCTTCCCAGGGCCAGAAACAGGGAGAGGTGGAGTCTTAAGTCGTCCGGAGTGTTTGTCCCAGTTATCACAGGCCTCCCCCTGGCTTTGTCCTTCTCACCTCTCTGCTTACACTCTGTCCCACTCAATCAATCATTAAGCCATTCAGGCCTCGAAGACCTATTAAGAGTATCTGCCAAGTGCCAAGCACTGGCTGAACAAGGCTGCTCAAGGTTGCAGCTCTCATTTAGTCCACACTCTGCTCCTTGGAAACAGACAAGAGGCAAGTATAAGAACAAAGTCATCGCAGGGTTTGGGCGCCTGGGTGCCTCAGTGGATTAATCCTCTGCCTTTGGCTCAGGTCAGGTCATGATTTCAGGGTCCTGGGATCGAGACCCACATGGGACTCTGCTCAGCGGGGAGCCTGCTTCCCGGTCTCTCTCTCTCTCTCTGCCTGCCTCTCTGCCTACTTGTGATCTCTCTCTGTCAAATAAATAAATAAAATCTTAAAAAAAAAAAAAAGTCCTTGCAGGTTTTGAAAAATACTATGAAGGAAGTCAACAGAAGAGTAACCAATTTTTAGTATATGTGCTGCCAAAGCGAGCACAACAGAAGAGTAACCAAAGAGCTTGCTTTAGAAAGAGTAGCCAGGTGAGTCAACAGATATTGACTAGAACCTAATTCCTGTCAGTTGTAGCTCCCAAAAGCTAAAAATCTGTGCATAGTACCCACTTCCCTCTATCTTCCCCTCCCAGTTTAATCTGAGTTGTAGTCCCTCACGTTGGGATTACTGAGATTACTGATCATTGCCCCAGCACCTTGCTGCTCTCCCCGCCTTTCCTGTGGTCTCTGTTGTAACCTCCTTCCATATTTCCCACCCACCCAACCCCTCATCAAGCCCTCTAACCTTGCCCTTCAGGGCCATTGATGGGAGAAACCAAACAGCCTGAAATGGGGATAATGACTAATAGCTCAGAATGGGGGGAAGGAGAGGGAGAAGTGAAGGGGGGTGGCCTTAAGCGCCATAGCCAGGAGTTTGGTCTTTATCCTACCAGTCAATAGTTTTCCAGTGGAGAGAAGGTAATGGTGGGACCAGAAAGGACAGATCTACAGGGGAAATGAGGCTGAAGCATGTGTAGTTTGAAAAGTCATATTTGAGGTTGCAATTTTACATTTGGAAAATAAAGCAAAATGTCTCTGTATTAGTTCAGCAGGGCTGCCATAACAAAATACTGTGCACTAGGTGGCTTAGACAACAGAAATGTATTTTCTCATAGTTCTGAAGGCTGGAAGTCCAAGCTCAAGGTATTGACAAGGTTGATTCTGTTAAAAAGAAAACCACAGGCCTCAAATGGCGTGACTTGGGCCAGGGCATGTCACCCAGCCAGGGCTTGATACCTGATGTAATTGCAGTTTCCACCTCCCCCAGGAAATATAAATCTTAGCCTGACAGCCTGTCAGCCTGTCAGGAATTTTGTGGTAGGTGCTAGTAAGCCTTTCACAGGACACTTTCACCCCTGGAAGAAAGAGGAGGTGATCAGCATGATAAGACTCCCTGTTCTTCTTCCTAAGGAAAGTGACCTTCCCTGAAACAATCCTTTCTTTTACTTTGCTTCTCACTTTCCTGCCCCAAGTTCCTTCCTATAAAAAAAAACAACTTTCCATTTTGTACAAACTCCTCAGATCCCTCCTCAGCTTGCTAGATGGGATTCATGACTCATTTAATAAAGCCAAGTAGGTCTTCAAGTTTACTTAGTTGAATTTGCCTTTTTAAGATTTTATTTATTTTATTTGACAGAGATCACAAGTAGGCAGAGAGGCAGGCAGAGAGAGAGAGAGGGAAGCAGGGTCCCCGCTGAGCAGAAAGCCTGATTCGGGGCTTGATCCCGGGACCCTGCGATCATGACCTGAGCCGAAGGCAGAGGCTTCAGGGCAGGTATGATCCTAGGATGGGATTGAGCCTTGTCAGGCTCCCTGCTCAGTGGGGTGCCTGCTTCTCCCTTTCCCTCTGATATTCCCCCTGCTTAGGTGCTCATTCTCTCTTTGTCTCTCTCTCTCTCTCTGTCAAATATATAAAATCTTAAAGGTTTATTTTAGAGAGAGAGAAAGAGAGTGCTTCAGTAGGAGCAGGGGAAGAGGCAAGGGGAAGGAAGAGGACTCAATCCCATGACCTTGAAACCAGGATGAGAGCCAAAATCAAGAGTCAGAGGCTCAACAGACGGAACAACCCAGGTGCCCCTGAATTTAGTTTTTTCTTCTTTTTTTTTTTTAAGATTTCATTTATTTGACAGAGAGACAGATCACAAGTGGACAGAGAGGCAGACAGAGAGAGAGGGGGGAAGCAGGGTCCCTGCTGAGCAGAGAGCCAGATACGGGACTCGATCTCGGATCACGACCTGAAGTCCCAATAGTTCATTTTTGCCCTTGCTTCCCTTGCTTTTGGTGATGTTCCTATGAAGAAGTTGCTGCAGCTGAGGTAGAAGAGGTTGCTGCCTGTGTTCTCCTCAAGGATTTTGAAGGATTCCTGTCTCACATTGAGGTCTTTCATCCATTTGGAGTCTACTTTTTTAAAAGATTTTATTTATTTATTTGACAGAGATTGCAAGTAGACAGAGAGGCAGGCAGAGAGAGAGGAGGAAGCAGGCTCCCCACTGAGTAGAGAGTCCGATGTGGGGCTCAATCCCAGGACCCTGGGATCATGACCTGAGCCAAAGGCAGAGGCTTTAACCCACTGAGCCACCCAGGTGCCCCTGGAATCTATTTTTGTGTGTGGTATAAGGAAATGGTCCAGTTTCATTTTTCTGCATGTGGCTGTCCAATTTTCCCAATACCATTTGTTGAAGAGACTATCTTTTTTCCATTGGACATTCTTTCCTGCTTTGTCGAAGATTAGTTGACCATAGAGTTGAGGGTCATTTTCTGGGCTTTCTATTCTGTTCCATTGATCTATGTGTCTGTTTTTGTGCCAGTACCATACAGTCTTTATAATTACAGCTTTGTAATAGAGCTTGAAGTCTGGAATTGTGATGCCACCAACTTTGGTTTTCTTTTTCAATATTCCTCTGGCGATTTGGGGTCTTTTCTGGTTCCATATAAATTTTAGGATTATTTGTTCCATTTATTTGAAAAAATTGATGGTATTTTGATAGAGATTGCATTAAATGTATAGGTTGCCTTAGGTAGCATAGACATTTTCACAACATTTTTTCTTCCAATCCATGAGTATGGAGTTTTTCCATTCCTTTGTGTCTTCCTCAATTAAATACCATCTTTAAAAAAAAAAAAACCAACTTTATTTATTTATTTATTTATTTGACACAGAGAGAGAGAGATGGCAAGTAGGCAGAGAGGCAGGCAGAGAGAGAGGGGGAAGCAGGCACCCCACTGAGCAGAGAGCCTAATGTGGGGCTCAATCCCAGGACCCTGAAATCATGACCTGAGCCACCTAGGTGCCCCAATTAAATGCCATCTTAATAGGGAAAAGGGAAGAGAAATTCTTAGGGAAAAGTAAATGATTTCTAGAAAAGATGAATGGACCTTTAGAAGAATGGATAGGAGATATGATAATTTGGGACCAAGTTTGTCTGGGTATGGCATAGACTTCTAGTTTCCTCTCCTGTGATATGAAAAGACATTCCCAGGAAGGGCATTTATGCCCATCGAATCCTCAAGATCTGTCTTTAGACAGATAAGGGGAGTTCAGAGAAGGCCTCTCCTGGCATTTCCTGTTTTTCAAGTACCTACAGTTCAAAATAGTCACTATGCCAAAGTGGTAAGTTGGGTGCCATATTCTGTTACCCTTCACCGTCTTCTCCCCTTGGGAGGTTAACAAGATTTTTGAGTCCTCCTCCAGAAACTAGGAGGAGCTCCTCTTGAATGTTGTAACTAAAGGGCCTAGAAGTCTCCTCTGCCTCCCCCCTCAGTGAAACATATGCGACCATGAATGGATCTTATGCCCTGCCACACACCAGGCGCTGGACTAAGCATTTACGCTGTTGACTGCTCACAGTAGCCTTATGAGGTGGATGTGATTATTATTCCCACTTCACAGATGAAGAAATTGAGGCTCAAGGGGTTAAGCTGTTTGCACAAGGTCACATACAGCTACAAAGGGGTAGAGTTAAATTCTGACTCCAAGATGTCTGACTCCACTATTCACCACTGCCTGACTTTTCTGGGGGTCACTGGTTCTCTTCCTTGCGCCCGTCCTCCTTGTACACTGCTCCATGTCTCTATGTCCCTCTTATTAATACTCTTTCTCCTCCCCTGCCCCAAGAATCTCATAGTCTGTGCCGAAGCTGAGGTTTTTCAGAGTTCTCTGGGTCTCCAGCCCCTAGAAGATTCTGTGAGGCTCTGCTGCCCTTAGTTGCGCACGTGTCCCACATTCCCTGCCCCCTTGGCAGCTGAGAAACAGAATTTCTCTCTTTCTCTCTCTTTTTAAGTCTTTCTTTCTTTCTTCCTTTCTTTCAGAGAGAGAGAGAGAGAGCGTGCACAAGCAAGGGGAGGGGCAGATGGAGAAGGAGAGAGAAACTCCAGCAGATTCTGCACTGAGCACAGAGCCCAATGCAGAGTGCCTGGGTGGCTCAGTCGGTTAAGCATCCGACTCTTGATTTTGGCTCAGGTTGTGATCTCAGGGTCCTGGGATTGAGCTCCCATGTCGGGCTCCTAGCTCAGTGGGAGGTCTACTGGAGATTTCTCTCTCTCACTTTCCCTCTGCCCTTCCCCCTCTGAATTAAATAAATAAAATCTTAAAAAAAAAAAAAAGTCAGATGCTTAACCCACTGAGCTACCCAGGTGCCCCTCAGAATCAGAATCTCTTGTCCATTTCAGGTCACTGAGGTCAAGGGTGTCTTTCAAGAATGAGAGCTGTCTAGGGGTGTCTGGCTGGCTCAGTCAGTAGAGCATGTGACTCTTAATCTTAGGGTTATGAGTTTGAGCCCCACATTAAAAAAAAAAAAGAATGACAGCGACTAAGGGTAGAACTTGGGAGGGGGCCGTTGGAATCAGCAGTAAGATCTTGGGTTTCTTTGGTGGGTGCAGAGGCCAAAGTCCTAAAGCCAAACCAGAGAGAGACTAATAGCTACAGCAGGATTTCATATTCACCATGTGCTATTCTGAGCACTTGATAAATATTAATACATTTGATATTCACAGCAACTCTATGAGAAAGGTATTATCCTTCCTATTTCTCCATGGAGAAATTAAACACAGAAATGTTAAACGTCTTACCCAAGGTCACAAAGGTAGTTCGCAGTGTTCAGCTTGGAAAATCTGGGCAGCCTGACTCCAGACTCCATGCTGTGAGGTGCTAAGCCATATATCCCACTCTGGGCTGTGCGGAGGTAGAAGGGTAGGGGCCATTAGGACTCAGAGAGAGTGAGAAGCTAGAACTAGGGGACAGATAAAGGGTGGAGTAAATGATTTACAGGTGGAGTGGTTCCCTCTCCCGGACCATAAACCAAAGGGAACTGTCAGTCTCTGGGAAGGGAGATAAGGTGACTCAGGAGGGAAGGGCAGGGAGGAGACTGGGGACTGGGGACTCCCCTTCCTGCAGTGAGGCTTCAAGTCCTGGACCTTTATCCGTGGCTCTGTGGGAAACTCACAGCCCAGTGATCCAGAATGAGGGTCACAGAAGCAGATAGGGGAGGGGGCGATGATTGAAAGGCAGCAGCCTGGGTTGTCTTCAGGGAAGCTCCCAGGATCGCAGGGCCTGAGCTCCTCCCAGTCCCAGGTCTGGCCCCCAGGTACAAGACTCTTAAGTAGTATGCAGCCCAGAGTGCTCTAGAAAAACCACAGATCAGAGCTTCGGAAGGGTTGCATGGCCATGCTGGCCGAGGCCCCCAGAGCTGGTATCTCACCCTCCCTAAGAGAGAGGTCCTGGGTCTTCCAGACCTCTGGGACACATGCACACGTGTACACACACACACACACACACACACACACACACACACACACACACTCTCACACACACACACTCACACACACACACTCTCTCTCTCCGATTTTTGCTTATATTGCTTATATTGCTTATATTGACATCTCCCCTGGCTCACCTGGGGCCCCGAAAGAGAACATGATTCTTCTGGCTCTGAGTAGTTTTCTAGAACTTGCTCATCCAGGAAGTTTCTCAGAAAAAAAAAAAAGGGTAGGGGAAGGAGGGCCAGATGTCTTTCAGGTGGAAAGGGGAAAAATAAAAAAGAAAAGAAAAGCAAAGCAAAGCAAAGCAAAGTAAAGCCTGCCTGGGCTTAAGTCCTCCCCAGCTCTATTGACATGAGTTAGATACCATCCTGTCCTCAAGGGCCACATGGGCTGGAAGGGAGCTGAGCCCTGCAGACAGGTCACTGAGCACTGTGATTTGTTATTGTGAGATAGGAAACCTGGAGGGCTTCGGGGAGGGACCAGGGGGAAGATCATGGAAAGCTTCCCTGAGGACGCTCTGAGCCGGACCTTGCAGGAGCAGTGAGAAGGCGCTAAGCCAGAGGCCAGTGATGGCAGCCGGGGTGGGAATATCTCTGAAGGCCTTACCCTGCTGAAAATCCAGGACCTGGTACTGTTTGGCTTGGGGATGGACCGGCAAGACTTCCGGGGAGAGGTCTCTGCCTCTTCATCTCTGAAGGATTGCCTGATTCTGGGACACAGCTGAGGACTAGTAGGTCGAAAACAAAGGGAACAGACTTGGCTCTTCATGGTAAGAGCAGCTCGGGCTAAATGCCCACAGGGCTCCAGGCTCAGGGAGACTGTTTCTTTGAATAATCCCAACTGCCCTGGGTGGCAGGTGTTATTGATCTTGCTTTGTAGAGGAGGAAAACTGAGGTTCAGAGAGATAAAGTAATTCATACAAGGCTGTGGAGAGAGCTAGAACTCAAACCCAGGTTTGTCTGATTCCCAGGCTTGTGCTCCTACCACCTCTCCATGCTTCCTCTCTCTAGGAAACACTTGCAGGGGACAAATCAGATCACAGTGTGGGGGAAGGACCCAAATGGGTCAGAAGTGGGACCAGGCCTCCTGGGGTTTTGTGGGTGATCTCAGTATCGGGTGGGTAATTGAGCTGGTGCCTCAAATATCATTTCCTCTGTTAGACTGAGGAGGAAATTGAGGCCTAGAAGTAGAAATGGCCACTCAGGATGCCAGATACCCTTAGGAGTCAAGATGCTGGACAGAGGGCTGAGGGAGGTCTGCATCCCTATAGGCCCGAGTCCCAGACCTGTGGCTTTGTCAGCCTTGTGGAACAGGGATGGGGAATCATCAGGCCGAACTCCCCAGAGCCTGGGCCAGAAGTCTAGCAGGGTGGCCAGTGTACAGTATCCTGGTTCCAGGGCTCAAGCCCTTGTTTAGGCCAAATCAGGCTACTTCCAGCCTTTGGAGTTGTGAAACTGAATCAAGGAAACCTCATTTAAAAAAATAGAGTCCATGGGGTGACTGGGTGGCTCAGTGGGTTAAGCCTCTGCCTTCAGCTTGGGTCCTGATCTCAGGGTCCTGGGATTTCCCCTTCCCCCCGCCTCTCTGCCTACTTGTGATCTCTGTCAAATAAATAAATAAAATATTAAAAAAATAGAGTCCGGTCACCAGAGTGGGGGGAGTTCTCACACCCCACCAATTTGTCCTCAATTGAAGACCCCAACAGGAAGAAGCATATCTTGCATTTTCCACCTGAAAAGGACCTACTTCACTACCCCTGCAAGAGGGAGAAAGACTTTTTCCTTGCATAGCAAGAGCCCAGCCAATGAGAAGTTGCCACAACTCAGCCAATGAGAAAACATCACCAACCGCCTGTGGACTTTTGCCTGAAGTAGGCCCTCTCAACTTCCCTTTTTTTCCCTCTATATAATAACTTTCCTCTCTTTTGTTCTCTGGACTCGCCTATGGTTTGCTGTAGCTTGCATATCCTGAATTGCAATTCCTCTGTTTTTGAATAAGTCAATTTTACTGGTAAAATAACTGGCTATTTTGTTTTCAATCTCAACCAAGTCCATCAACCCAGGTTTTGAATCCTGCCTCCAATGACCCTGAACAAGTCATTTATTTACCTCTTGGAGCCTCAAGTGTAAATGGGGTTGGGGTGAGGATTGCACGAGACGCTGATCTAGCAGGGCCTTTGGCACCGCGCCCGTCAGTCAGTGCTCTGTGATCAGCGGCTGTGATGATTATTACAATTTATCATCATGTATCTGCCTTCTCACCTGGAGTGTGGGACAGTAATCTCTGTCATCCTGGTTTCAAGGACATGGTGTCTTCTGTGTGAGACGTTGGGACAGTGCAGATGGCCCTTTTGCCACCCTAAGGCCAGCCCAGCCCTGCAGGGGGTAGGGAGACACATCTAGTTCCCAGGGCCAGGGGAAGCTGGGTGACAGCCTCAATCCATCAATGACAACATCAGTCCGGCTAAGCTTTATGGGCCCAGCAGATATTTAAATATGGGTGGTGTGTGGGCTAGCCCAGTTCTCCGTGCTCAACACTGGCCGCTGCCCAGAGCAGGTAGGCGGGTGTGGAGTGGGAGATGGCATTTCCCGGGGCCTTGGGAGACTAGCTGTCAGTAAGACCCCCGAGGATAGTTGTGGGTTTGGGCTGGAGATGGATCTCCTGTCCTCAGGAGTTTGTGACCTGGTTCCTTCTGGCCCTGCAAGTGGAAGAGGAACTCGGGGAAGCCTCTTGCATAAGACATTATAGATCTCAGCTCCCCTGGGCCCATCCCATCCTGGCTTGACCCATGTACCCCTGAGATCTGGATGGGACGAGGGTGCTTTTGTCTGCTCTGAAGCCTCTTCCCCTCGTCTGCTGACATAGGAGGAAGACTGGGTGTTCGTGACTGGAGCTGAAGGGAGGGTGCCTGTGGAACTAAGCTTGTTGAGAAGAAGGCAAGCTACCGACGTTCGCTGGGAAAGAGGGACAGCTCTGGGGGCAGCTCTTGTGACCTCCTACCCAGGCCCCCAGCACCATGACGGTTTCATACACCCTCAAAGTGGCGGAGGCTCGCTTCGGAGGCTTCTCCAGCTTGCTTCTCCGCTGGAGGGGAAGCATCTACAAGCTCCTTTACAAAGAGTTCCTCCTCTTCATTGCCCTGTATGCTCTGCTCAGCATCACCTACCGGTGAGCGGGAGGTCTCAGGGCTGGCCCAGGGTCAGGGGATGGGGTACTCATCTGCCGACGCCCCTCTAACCCAGGCTTACACTTGACCTTCTCCAGGCTGCTGCTGACACAGGAGCAGAGGCACGTGTATGCTCAGGTGGCCCGATACTGTAATCGCTCTGCAGATCTCATCCCCTTATCCTTTGTACTGGGTAAGGTTCCCTCGAATTCTCCCCGGTATCTTTCTGACCATCTTCCTGAACTTCAGGTTCAGTTGATAGCTCAGAGGGTCAGAATTACCCCCAGCAGCACAGCCTGGAGGTCAGCAGGCAAGGGGGTTGCATTCTGGGTCCAGGATTTCCAGAGGGCTAGACCCCGCCTGTCACCTGCGGGACCCTCACCCCACCTAGGGACAAGACATGGGCTGGCTTCAAAAATCCCACTCTGGGTACTGGAGAGGAGCTGGAGAGAGGGGACATCCCCTTCCCACCTTCATGGGAAGCAGGGCTCAGAGTTAACTGTTCCTTGACCGCCTTTCCGCAGAAGGAGGTTTGCCCTCCTCCCTCCTCCAAGCCTGGCTTAGCAAGGTAGAGGCTTTAGGAAGAGGCGTTCCCCTTGACAGCGAGGCAGGGCACTGAAGCCGAATGTGTCCTTCTCCTTGCTTTGGTTCAAAAACCAAAGCCTGGGCCGGGTGCTCTGGCTTGGGAGGTTGGGGGCAGGGCACGCTGACTCCCCGGCCCTCCATCCTCCCTTCCTGTCTGCACTCGCATGGCGGCCAATCAGGTTTCTACGTGACCCTGGTGGTGAACCGCTGGTGGGCCCAGTACACTAGCATCCCGCTGCCGGACCAGCTGATGTGCGTCATCTCGGCCAGCGTGCACGGCGTAGACCAGCGCGGCCGCCTTTTGCGCCGCACCCTCATTCGCTACGCCAACCTGGCGTCGGTGCTGGTGCTGCGCTCGGTCAGCACGCGCGTGCTCAAGCGCTTCCCCACCATGGAGCACGTGGTGGACGCAGGTGCGGACAGGCGTCCCCTGGGACTTTCGGGTTGGGGTTGTGGGGGGTAGGGGGGTTGGGGGGCGGCTCAGGGCCGGGACCTGAACACGGGCCTCCTAGGGGGGGGGGGGGGTCTGAGCCCCAGGGGGCAAATCCTAGGGGCGGGGTGAGGTGGGGTGTCTGTGCCCCGTCCCCCCTCACTGTATCGCCTCAGGTTTCATGTCCCAGGAAGAGAGGAAAAAGTTTGAGAGCCTGAAATCCGATTTCAACAAGTACTGGATCCCCTGCGTCTGGTTTACCAACCTGGCGGCCCAGGCCCGGAGGGATGGGCGAATCCGTGATGACATTGCTCTCTGTCTGCTCCTGGAAGTGAGTCGGCTCCAGACCAGGGCTGTCTGTCCTCCCTGGCTTTGCAAACTGGAATAATATAGATGGTGCCAACTGCCCATGGCACACGGTGGGAAGCACTGTACATACATTAACTCATTCGGCCTTCACAGCCCTTGAGACATCATAACCATCTCTCTTTCACGGGTGAGAAAACCGAGGCACAGAGTGGCAAGAAACTTGTCCAAGTCACTAGTTAGCGGAGTGGGGACTCAGACGTGCTGCTTCCCCAGTCTGTGCTTGCAACTACTTTGCTAAACTGCTCCGCATCATGATAAGACCCCTGACAGCAGAATAGGCCTCAGTTTGTGCTGGGCTTCCCTTTTCTTTCCCCATTCGTCTCTCCTTTCCTCCGCTGACGTCAGCTTCCTGCCTTTCCTGCAGGAGCTGAACAAGTACCGGGCCAAGTGCAGCATGCTTTTCCACTATGACTGGATCAGCATCCCTCTCGTCTACACCCAAGTAACTGCCTCCCCTCCCCAGCCCCAATGCCTACTGCATGTCCAGTGCTGTGTGTGACACTGACAATTAGAGACCGTACCTGCCCTGGGGCAGTTCAGCTCAGCGAGACACCAAGCAACCAAGGGCTCATCCTCCAAGCATCCCCGGGCCTGCTAAGACGCCCCCATCCCCTCGGAGGCTGCCATACCTTGTTAAACGTTTTATTTCCTCATCAGATTCCCTATGGGCCTCAGATTAAGGGAGGGCATTTCTCCCTGCCTCAGCCAGGCTTCCTTCTCCAGGTGGTGACCATAGCAGTATACTCCTTCTTTGGCCTCTCCCTGGTTGGCCGCCAGTTCGTGGAGTCCGAGGCGGGGCAGGCCAAACCTCGGGAGCCTTTAGAGCCGGGCCAGGAGGCAGCGTCCACCCTGGGGGACCTGGACATGTACGTGCCTCTCACCACCCTGCTGCAGTTCTTCTTCTATGCCGGCTGGCTCAAGGTGGGCACGGAGGCTCGCCATACAGGCTTGCTCTGTAGCGATGTGAGCCCAGGAAACCCACCTCACCTTTGGGGACAGAGAATGGGGCTCTGATCCCAGAAAACACTGTCTTACAACTTGTAGGTGGCCGAACAGATTATCAACCCCTTTGGTGAGGATGATGACGACTTTGAGACCAACCAGCTAATAGACCGCAACTTGCAGGTACGCAGGGGTCTGGGGGCAGCTGCCTGTGCTCTCCTCCTTGCCAGCTCTCCAGCCTGGGTGTGGAGAGGACAGGGAATCCTTACGACTTGATGCCTGCCCCAGGTGTCTCTGTTATCCGTGGACGACATGTACCAGAACCTGCCTCCCGCTGAGAAAGACCTGTACTGGGATGAAGACTCGGCCCAGCCGCCCTACACAGTGGCCACAGCAGCCGAGGCTCTGCGGCCTTCCTTCCTGGGCTCCACCTTTAACCTTCGGTAAGTGGCTCACGCTGGTGGAGGTAGCACTTGACTGGGGTGGCGGGGCCCCCAGGTCCTCACCACCCTGCTCCTAGCCTTCTTGGGAGATCCAGCCCTGCTCCAGGCTCGCTCAGCCTGTCCTCCTGCCTGCAGCATGAGTGATGACCCCGAGCAGAACATGCAGGTGGAAGCGTCCCCAGCGGCTGCTCGGCCGCTGCCGGCCCAGACCCCGCTACTCGGCCACTTCCTGGGTGCAGGAGCACCCTCCCCTGCCATCAGCCTCAGGACATTTGGCCGCATGCGAGGAGCCCCCCGGACCCCACATCTGCTGCGCTTCCGAGCAGAGGAGAGCGGTGAACCTGAGGCCACGGACCGCATTGACGAGGCGTCGGTGGGATCAGAGGATGAGACCAAGGAGCCCTGATCAGAGGCTGCCTGGCCAGTGCCATTCTGCCCGCCTCCCCTCACTTCCCAACACCCTGCTGACCTCCAGTGCTATTAGAGTGCTTGCTGTGTCCTGAGCTGGAGAATTTAGGGACAGACCTTGAAAGGGGAAGATGGTGGGGCCAGCGCCAGGGTTGGGAGTGTGTCCATTTTGGTGGGAGAAAGTAGGATGGTTTGCTTGGGGAAGGTGAGGCTAGGATACATGGGCAAGGCCTCGACGACAAGAACCCGTATGCACTGTTAATTTCCTGCTCAATAGGTTGTGGGGCCCATTCTCAAACCTGAGGGAGCATGGCACTGAAGGGCCTGATTAGTATAGTTCCACATGCCACTCCCAGAATTTGGTTTATTAGATCTGGGATAGAACTCAAGAATTTGCATTTCTAGTAAGTTTCCAGGTGATAGTGCTGCTGCTGGTCCAGGCATCACAATTTGAGTCCCATATGAAAAGATGTTGAGGATATACCTTATCCTGATCTTACTAGGAAGAGGGATCAGTGTGCGTGCTGGGGGACTTTTGCTTTACCTGTAATATTCTTTTTATTTACAGTAAGAATATAAAGTTATTACTTGTGCAATTACAGTTGTTTAAATTGGCCTGCTGGAAGGTGGGATAAAGATAACATGGTAAGGGTTTGGGAATCTGTCCTGGAGGCTGATCAAACTGACATGGAGGCAGCTGGACCCAGACCCAGCCTAGTCCGTGGGTGGTTGGACTTCAGAACTCAGAAGAAACAAAAGGTGTAGTAGAGGCTGAGTGCAGCCTCTGACATCTTGGGCTGGCTTTGCTACTTTCCTGCTGGGCAACCATGCGTTGGTCTCCAATTTTTTTTTTTTAAACATTTTTTATTTGAGAGTGAGTGCACAAGTAGGCAGGGCAGCGGGGGGGGGGGGGGGGACGACGACAAGCAGTCTCCCTGCTGAGCAGACCGAGACCATGACCTGAGCTGAAGGCAGAGGCTTAACCCACTGAGCCACCCAAGTACCCCCGTGTGTCTCCAAGTGTTTGTGGAAACAAAAGCACCCCAAGATAGCCATTTACATGGGTGTTTTGAGGTTTTTTTCACAGGGTTAATGGGAGTTTGCCTTGCTTCAGGGCAAGAATAGTTAGCTGAAGTTTTTGGGAATGAATAGTGGGTGAATCCAGGACTTTTTTTTTTGAGTGTGAAAGAGAGCATGAGAAGAAGGGGTGGGTCAGAGGGAGATGCAGACTCCCTGCTCAGCAGGGAGCCCGACCTGGGACTCAATCCCAGGACTCCAGAATCATGACCTGAGCTGAAGGCAGGCACCCAACCAATTGGGCCATCCAGGTGCTCCGAATCCAAGACTCTTTAAACACACTGGTTCTAGGAGCACCTGGGTGGCTCAGTGGGTTAAGGCCTCTGCCTTCGCCTCAGGTCACGATCCCAGGGTGCTGGGATCGAGCCACACATAGGGCTCTCTGCTCCCAGGGAGACTGTTTGCCCCCTTCTCTCTGCCTACTTGTGATCTGTCAAATAAATAAAATCTTAAAAAAAAAATAAAAACCCACACTGGTTCTAGTCACATATTAGAGATTAGGAGTGAAGGGGAGGTTTAATCTTATAGAGCTCAAATTGGGAAATACAGGCGAAGTGTCCAATCTGACTTTGCTACTCCTGACCAATACTGTAAACAGTAACTAAAATTATGGTGCTGCATTAATAACCACTGAATGGAAAGGTGGGGCACAAACCTCCCAGAACCTGTGGTAAGGTTTTAGAAGGTTGGGTTGCTTTTGGTGTGTTAAGTTTTTGTACTCAAAAGTGAGGGGGGGGCAGTCATCTCCTAGTTCATCTTTCCCTACTATCTAGTCACAGAACTCTGCGATTCAGCCAAGCTAATGAACCAATTTGGATTTTCATTCCTTTGGCTCTTAAGTTATACTTGCACTTTCCATCAACTTTAAATTTGGATAAAATCTTAATTTTTAAAAAATTAATTAACACATTTGAGCGCCTCATATGTTGCCATGCACTCCCAGGTACTGGAGACAGCAGGAAACAGACATACTTGTTTTCTGTTTTGGGACAACAAAGAAAATTAGCAAAATTTATGCCCAACTAAGGGATAAGGAGAAAAAGCAGGGACAATAGATTAATAGCATGGAAGGAACTATAATTTAAAATTATCAGGGAGGAACTCACTAAGGTCTAAGACCTGGAAAGTAAGCCATGTGCTATGTGAAGGAGAATGTTCCCAACAAATGGACTAACAAGCGAACATGGCTCAGTAAGGCCAGGATGATTAGCACAGTAGAAAAAGGGACCAGGTCACGGTGGGTTCCATAGCATTTGGGAGGGCTTCTGAGATGGGAAGCTGTCAAAAAACCCATCGATCCCAATTTCTAGGACTGTGTTGGGACAACAGAAGCATTCAGTGCTACTTGCAAAAGAGTGATCAGAAGGCAGAGGGGGTGTTAAAGGTGAACCAAAAAGATTTGGTGACATTGGATGTTAAGAGTGTAGTGGTCAGAACGACCCAAGATTTTAATTTAAGCAGCTGCATAAAGGTAATGATTTGCTATAATCAAATAGCTGAGAAACTATTTGAAAAGGGAAAGCCGAGGAATGTTACCAGTTTTTCACATGTTCACCTTCGATTAGGATATTCAAATACAAGTTTTAAGTAGGTTTGGGTTAAAGTTGGGAAAATGAAACACAAACTACATTTAATACCAACAGCAGACAATGTAGCCAAGCTGAAGACGAAGAGCTTACCCTTACAGATTTAGCAATGCAGAAATCATTGGTTATCTTGCACACTTAAGTAGTGAAGGGGGGGGAAGGGATTAGGGTTCAAGAGAAAATTAACTTCAGAAAGACATCCAAAAGCTGACAAAATAGACACAAAAATGTGTACAACTTGCTCTCAACAAAACCAAAAAATTTTGGAACACAATTTCAAGGTTTCTAGGCCATCCATGAACCCAGGCTCAAAACTTCAAGCTAAAACCTTAAAGCCAAGGTTCACACAGGGAAACAGTAGAGGCTCTCTCAAAGAGACAAATTCACAGGGGCACCTGGGTGGCTCAGTGGGTTAAGCCTCTGCCTTCGGCTCAAGTCATGATCCTAGGGTCCTGGGATCGAGCCCCACATCTGCTGAGCAGAGAGCCCACTTCCTCCTCTCTCTCTCACTGCCTGCCTCTCTGCCTACTTGTGATCTCTGTCAAATAAATAAATAAATAATCTTAAAAAAAAAAAAGAGAGAGAGAGAGACAAATTCACAGAGGCAGCACAGCTTCAGGTTCCCATCATGGTCCAATCAACATCCCAGTAATAATACTGGGGGCACAGGGCTGGGATACCTCCCTAGTATGGTCTCTGGTCATCCTGAGCGCCACATCGCTGTTCCCACTGAACACTACCTCTGGGGTGAGAAATGTTCCCCTGGCTATATAAAGGCATAGCCCCACATCTAGGCCTGGCCTTCAGGGAGAGTATGCTGAGCAACTGGATAGTCACACATAACTCTGGACAGGACAATAAACACCTTTATTACATGAGCCAAGGTGGTACGAATATTTATTTGCCTTTCCGGGCTTTGATTTTCCTCAGATAGAACTCTAGCTCCTTGCCCTCTAGGACGTAGCCATCTGCTCGGCCACACTGGCCTGGTCGTGAAGCGATGCACGCTGCAAGAGAGTATGCGTTCATCAGCAAAATGACAGTGAGTCCCTACCCAAACCTAGGTGTCTCCCTCAAAGTCCATGTTGGTTCAGTTATGCTGGGGGCAGGCTTGAAGCCCAGTGTCTCCTCAGATACACTTTATCGTCACTTAAAGTCAGTAGCAGAACTGGACAAAGTTTTCATCACTGAGACAGCCCCCTCTCAGCCCACACACAGACTTCTCAAAATACTTCTGGAAGTTAGTGGCAAAGGCCAACCTCAGGCCTACGGGTTCCTATTTCCCACTTCTGCCTCACACTAATGGGATGACCCCATGTTCTGATTTGTGCTTGTACACTGTTATCATTCAACTCTCCTAGTGAAGCCTTTACCACACAACCGGCAGTTAAGAGAACAAGAGGCAAGAATAAAATGCAGAGGCCACACTGTATCTTGTGACCCAATCTCCCAGTGCAAACAGCCATCTTACCAAGAAGCTTGCCCTGCTGGAATTGCTCCTCCAGAAGACTGCTGATTTTGGCATTCTTTTTCCTTTCATCATACTTCTTCTGAATTTTCTTTGATCGTTTTTTGTTTAAAATCTCTTCCTCCTCGGGCGTCTGAATAAAGCAAAATCATGGGTTAGCTGGAGCTCCCCTGGCCCTGACTCTGGGAAGAAATGTCCCCATAGCCTTGGGCCCTGTACATCCCAATCCCTGCTGCCTTCCTCAGCACTTAAGGCTTTCATCTATTTCCCTTCAGTAGCAGAACTGGACATAGTTTTCATCATAAGAAGGCTGGAATAAGGCTGGCCCCGCTCCCCCCACAAGGATGTTGGCTCCCCTAAAACACGCACCAGCTTGGCCCCCTTCTTGCGGCCGAGGGGCAGTGCATAGTGGGACTCGTACCACTGTCGGTACGGTGTGCTGTCAATGAGCACAATACAGTTCTTCACCAGGGTCTTGGTGCGGACCAGTTCATTGTTGGATGCATTGTAGACAACGTCAATAATCCTCGTTTTGCGCGTACAACCTGCTCACGGGAGAATTTCAGAATCAAGTCCTGTAAACCAGAAGCCAACTGTCCTTGCTGTCCCCTACCAGCACACCCTCCCCCAAGTGCAAGGGAACTCCAGTCTGTTACCCAGCTATGAGTTGCCAGCTCAACTTTCACAAAGCCACCTTTCCAGAGATGATTGGCAACCACTCATCAGACTCAGCCCCAATCCCTGAAGCTACAGGAAAGCAGTGAGACAAAATAGGATGGAGAGAATTCTCCAGCTACCACAACCGTTAACAGCTTCCAAAGAGAAACTTCAGTATCTTGGTGGAGGCCACAGACTTCCTGTTAAAAGCACTTACTGAAGCTTGGAAAGATTTAGGTGTGGAGTTCCCACCCCCTCTTGGAGGGCCTCACTCACACTCAGAGCCCCAGGAGAAGTTCCCCACGTCTAGCCTCAAGGCACGGTACTTCTTATTGCCGCCTCGGACTCGGACTGTATGTATGCGGCGGGGGCCGATCTGGAAAACATAAATGCAGGAACTAGGTTATCCAGGAGAGCAAGACCGAAGGTACAGAACCTCGGCTGGACGGAGGCAACAGTCAGTGTAACTATGACAAGTCCTAGCACTGGCAAGTGGCACACAAGTGGCCAAGACGGCCACAACCACACCTAAGGATACTTTTTCATCACTCCAGTTACCTCCAAGAGGAAAAATCTGATTCCAAAAAGGAAAATTAAGTCTCTATGCAACAAAAAAATACCAGGTTTCTATCATTCGAGAAGCCCACTCCCTCCAGGCGCCCTTGAAGGCCTGATAACCCAACATCTGTCTCCATACAACCTCTTTAGTCTTAACCAGCGCGTCCAGACGGAGGCCGCCCAGTCCCCTGGACAAATCAGAGAGCCCTACAAAGACTCCACCACCACACGCAGAGACCATACCACGCTGGAGACCGGGTGGGGGAGAGGCGAGGGCCCCGCACGCACCTTGGTGTTGGCAGCGGGGCGTCCCAGCTCATACTTCCGCTTCTTGTGGTAGGGCTTTCTCTTGCCCCCGGTCTTGCGGCGCTTGTGCCAGTTGTCCCGAGAGATGCCTACATGTGGGAGCAGGGGGCGGAAGCTTTAGCCACGGGGGCTCGGGACGGCACCTCGCGAGGCCCATACCCCCGCGCCGGGCGGGCCGCACGCTCAGTTCTCCAAGGTTGGCTTCCCCACCGCGCACTCGGGAGTTTGCAGCATTACCAAGGTGTCATCATCCACATGCGGCCCAGCCCGGGCTCTTTCCCGCGGCAGCCATGTTGGCGGCACCCGCAGCACCAAACCCCTGCAGCCACCGCAGCGAGCCTCGGCAGCCAGAACCCGAGCACCACCTTCCTCGGGGAGGCTCGGGACCAGGGGTCGGGGCGCCCGAACTCCCGACGTGGCTGCGAGGCAGGATGGCACTGGATCGAGCTCGTCCCCCTTTCCCGGTCCCAACGCAGAGCGACACTCACCCATCGCTCTCGGCGCTGGCTGCGAAAGAGAAAACGCAAAGCCTCACGGTCCGGTTTGTAAAACGCTGTCCCGCCCCTTTACGTGTTTCCGGGCGCCGCGGCGAGGAGCCTGGCGTCGGAGCGCGACGTTTCCTGTGTTTCTGCGACTCAGTCCCGGGTCTCCGGCCGCGAGAGGGGCGTCCACGCTCTGAATCCCGAGGGAGGGCGATCGGCGGTGGGAATGGCCGTGCTAGAGCTTGAGGGCTTTAGGGCACACCCGAAGGGGGAGTCGCCCGCTTGTCTTAGTTTCGAAAAGACTCGCTTTCGAGCTGGGCGCGGCTGCGTTGGGAAAGGGTGGAAATAGTAGGGATGGAAGGGAGTCGTGATAGATTAAAATCTTAATGGGGGGTTAGGAAAAGGGAGGCGTGCCAAGGATTCCTCATTCCTCACTTGATCGTTTGGAATGACAGGCGACTGGTCATGTCTGTCATCCTTATAGAAGATCTTGGACAGAAGATGTTACTTTGGGACTCGTCTCTATACAAATGGTAATTAACGTCACCAGAATGAACGGAATTCCCCAGGGAGAGAGCATAAAGCAAACTTTTCTTGTAAAATGTACTAAGTAACTATTTTAGGCTTTGTGGGATATAGAGGCTGTCACAACCGCTCAGCTTTGCTCTTGTAGTGTGAGAGCAGCCCTGGACAATATAGTTAATGATTGTGTGTGTCAGTGTTCCGTTAAAACTTGGGGTATGGGGGGCGCCTGGGTGGCTCAGTGGGTTAAGCCTCTGCCTTCGGCTTGGGTCATGATCTCAGGTCCCCGCATCGGGCTCTGCTCAGCGGGGAGCCTACTTCCCCCTCTCTCTCTGCCTGTCTCTCTCTGCCTTGTGATCTCTCTCTCTCTCTGCCTGAGTCTCTGCCTACTTGTGATCTCTCTCTGTCAAAATAAATAAATAAAATCTTAAAAAAAAAAAAAACTTGGGGTATGGTATTCACCTCTCATGCAGTATTATGCTTTTGTTTTTTTCCCAAATATTTAGAAACATAACCATTCTTGGCGCATGGGCCCAATCAGCATACAGTGGTGTGCCATCCCTGAACATAAATACAGTAAGATGTTCTAGGTCCAAGACTTGAGGAACATTTAAGGCCAGGTAGAGAAAAACTGGCAGAGGGGAGGAGGAGCAATTGAGTAACAGGAAGAAAGCCAGCACAGAATGTCATGGTCTAATGCTACTGTGAAGGCTAGTTAAAATGAGGACCAAACAGTGATCCTCGGATTTAGTAACTCGAAAATCTTTGGTAATATCACAGTCTGCTCAAATCCTATCTCCTCCCTTTGAAGGGACGACGTTAGCGGTTCTTCTGTATCTTCAACCTTCCACTGGCTTCCTACCACATTCAGAATAAAGTCTAAATTCCTTGCTGGGCGGAGGAGTATCAAGACTTCTGCTTATCTCTTGCTTTATCAATTTGACTCCTACTATCTTCCTCCCTCAACTCGGGGCACTTTGACCTTGCTGTTCTCTAAGTCTGAGCGTGGCTCCCGCTTTAACTTCAAGTTTCTGCTCAAAAATCTCACCTGTTCAGACATACACACCCTGGTAGGCCTTTTCTGAGCCTGCTTCCTAAAGTGGCAACACTTGGGGTGCCTGGCAGGCTCAGTCTGTAGAGCATGTGACTCTTGATCTCCAGGTTGTGAATTCAAGCCCCACACAGGAGGTAGAGTTTACTTAAAAAACAAACAAAACTCTCTAAAGTAGCAACACTTACCTTTCCTCTACTCACTTAATACTAACATTGTTTTTACATACTCATTATCTGCCTTCCCCACTAAAATATAATAAACGGGAGAGTAGAAACTATGTTGCTTACTACTGTGTTTCCAACACCTAGAATAAGGCCTGGCATTTAGTAAGCACTCAATAAATGGCACTCAAATATTTGAACAAATTATTGTTCTACTTACCAAATTTTATTCAGTGGGTTTTCCCAGTAGACTGTGAGATCTTTGAGTATAGTGCAGGGATTTATTTATTTATTTATTTATGTCAGAGAGAGAGCACACAAGCGGGGGAAGTGGCAGGCAGAGGGAGAAGCAGGCTCTTTGCTGAGCAAGGAGCCAGATTCGGGACAGGTTGACCTGAACCCAAGGCAGAGGCTTAACCGACTAAGCCACCCAGGCAGACGTCCCAGTGCAGTGCAGGGATTTTTTTTTTTTAAGATTTTTATTTATTTATTCAATAGAGATCACAAGTAGGCAGAGAGGCAGGCAGAGAGACAGGGGGAAGTGGGCTCCCCGCTGTGCAGAGAGCCAGACTTGGGGCTCGATCCCAGGACCCTGAGATCATGACCCAAGCTGAAGGCAGAATCTTAACCCACTGAGCCATCCAGGAGCCCCCCAGTGCAGGAATCGTAATCAACTCTCCATCTCCAGCTCTTTGGCACAATAAAAGGAAAAGGTATTGCACTGAACATAAAAAGGAGATGGCTTGGGACGCCTGGGTGGCTCAGTTGGTTAAGCGGCTGCCTTCGGCTCAGGTCATGATCCCGGGGTCCTGGGATCAAGTCCTGCATCCGGCTCCTTGCTCAGCGGGGAGCCTGTTTCTCCCTCTGCCTTTCTGCCTACTTGTGCTCTCTGTCTGTCAAATAAATAAATAAAATCTTAAAAAAAAAAAAAAAGGAGATGGCTTAACTTGGTAGGTGATGGGATTAGATAGACTGGATTAGGGGGATGAGAGAAAAGTGACCTGAGAAACAACAGGAATGGTGGGATGACACCAATTAATAATACAGAACACAGAGAGGCAGGTTTCTTTTTTTTTTTTTTAAGATTTTATTTATCCGACAGACAGAGATCACAAGTAGGCAGAGAGGCAGAGAGAGAGAGGAGGAAGCAGGCTGTCCGCTGAGCAGAGAGCCCGATGCGGGACTCAGTCCCACGACCCTGGGATCATGACCCGAGCCGAAGGCAGCGGCTTTAACCCACTGAGCCACCCAGGCGCCCCGAGAGGCAGGTTTCTAAAAAGTTCAATCTCAGGATGAGTTTGACTTGCCTGTGGGACGTAGGTGGCTATTCTTTGAACTGCAGGTCGTTGGAAAGATGAGTGTGAAGCTTGGAAGGGAATGGGGCTGCTCTTTCCCACCCCCAACCATTACCCATCACAGTCTGGCTCCCCTGGCCATCTAACCTGGGGCTCCACCCCGTCAGCCAGTCTGCATCACATGAGTGTGTTGTTTTCTTAGTGTTCTCGCATAGTAGACTTATTATAAGTGCATGCATCTCTTGGCGGCAGTATTCTAGAGGTATCTCTAGCTCCTGAAATCAGATTAAGACAGTTCTCCATGTCCCACATCATGCCCTCCAAGTCTCTACTCTGGCTTTAGCAGAAGTCAAATAGGAGTTCTCGAATTCCCTGTCACCCTGGAAAGATCTTTTCTCCTGCTCCCCTCCAACACCTTAGCCTGGCCACCACTCTATTTGCTTTGAGACTATTGGCATTAATCATACTATGCCTTTGTCCCTCTTTTCATTAGTCACCTTAAAAAAACTCATCTCCCAAATTAAATCTATCACCCACATTCTAATCCTGACATAGGTTATTATAATATCTTTTAAAAACTTATTTATAATATCTTTTAAAATCTCTCTGTGCCCTATGTCAGTCATCAGAAAAATCTTCTGTATCTTTAACCTCTTGTGGAAATGTTTCCTTTGCCTTCATGTTTCCTTTTTCATAGCCATCCATTTCAAAGAAATCTGGTTCTCTTAACAGAAATCTGGTCTCTCAGAAGAGTTTTCTTCCTTGTCAGCCTTCTCAAGTGGAAGATAACTCAGTCCTCTGCATGGGAGACAGGTGTTGTCCCATTTCAGACCATTTCTCTCTCCTTAAAACCACAGACTTTGAATTTTATGCTCTAAAACCATAACACTCACTACTCTCTCTGTACTTACCTATAAATTCTGCTTCTCACTGATTTGTGCCTAGAAGATTTGAGATCCTGACCCTCTGTAACTCTCTAATGTTACTGTCATATTTTGGATGCCTCCACATGATCATCTTTATCTCCCTCAACTTTAACCTTTCACCACCTCCTCACCCAGTAAGTCCTTAAACCTGGGATCAATCCAACCTCTTGTCCCTGATACCAGGATAAGGTCACTTAGCTCTGTGGACTAATAACACTAGAAATTAAGGGCAATTGGAAAATCTTTACAATGAAAGGCTTACCTGAAGAATAAACTTTACTGGAGAAGACATTATAAATAGATTGTAATAAACGCTGTGAAGGAGATAATATGCTCTCATGGGGGCAGAGGGGCAAATGAGATAGGATGGTGTGAGAGGCCTTCTCTAGGGTGACAGAGATCTGGGGTAAACTGAGACCTGAAAGAAAAAAAACAACTTTGTACAGCTCTAATTTTTAAAAAAGATTTTATGTATTTATTTGAGAGAGAGAGAGGGAGGGAGGGAGGGAGCAGGAGCTGGGGGAGGGGCAGAGGGAGAGGAAAAAACAGACTCCCCACTGAGCAGAAAGCCAGACACAGGGCTTGATCCCAGGACCCTGGGACCATGACCTGAGCCGAAGGCAGAGGCTTTAACTCACGGAGCCACCCAGGTGCCCCTGTTCACCATGTGTTCTAGATAGACATTGTAGAAACAGTATTAAAAATATTTGTCCTTATGTGCTTAGAATAGCTAACCAGCACCTATACAGTATTTATGAGATGTGAGATATCGTACTTACTACTGTGTATATACCAACTCAATTTTCCTAACACCGCTACGCCAGTATTACCATGTCGCAACACAAAGATGTTAAACCCACATGAGGGTCTGTAGTCACAGAACCAGGCTGTACAGCTTCAGCACCTGGGCTTTTAACCTCCGAACTATTCTGCCCAAACTGCATTCCAACTGGACCAACAGAGGAAGGAGCTGACCAGGCCACGGTAGGGCATTCAGAATTTATCCTCTGGGTGAGGGATGCTATTAGAGGGTTCCAAGCAGGGGATGACTTGTAAGGATTCCCCTGGCTGTTCCCATCAGGGACACATATGGTATTCAGGTGAGAAGATGGGTCAGGTCTGGTGAGGTCTTCATTTAATCTTTCCAGTTCTGTGAGGGTGGGTGTTGGTGGCCTCATCTCACAGATGAGGGGGAAGGTTAGGTATCTGGAAGCTTTTTTTTTTTTTTAAGATTTTATTTATTTATTTGACACACACAGATCACAAGTAGGCAGAGAGGCAGGCAGAGAGGGGGGGAAGCAGTCTCCCTCCTGAGCAGAGAGCTCGATTCAGGACTCGATCCCAGGACCCTGAGATCATGACCCAAGCCGAAGGCAGAGGCTTAACCCACTGAGCCACCCAGGTGCCCTGGAACTGGAAGCTTTTAAGGCCTCAGAGCTAGTGCCAGCTCTGTGAACTTGATTCAGCTGAACTTCTGAAGCCAGGTCCTACGGTTGGGTGTTGAATGGCACCGTCAACTCATGCAATGAGGTAGAGAATGCGCCTGTTTTCCAAATGAGGCTGAGAGAACCAGTACCTGGTCTGTTTGAGCCAACTCTGCCCTAGAGCTTCTGTAGTAGTCCATGTGCCCCATGCTCCCCACCTGTCTTCCTGAGCCCTTTCTAGAACACACATTTGGTTGTGTGGCACTCAGACTAAAAATGTTGTAGTGGCATATTACTATATTAGATAATTCATGTTCCATGACAAGGAATCTGGAATCCTCCAGCTCCCAAACTGTCCATGTTCTATGCTCAGTTCCTCAGCCCACCTGACAAACTTCTAATTTTTCAAGACCAAACTGGTGTTGCTCATCAGATCCTTTCCCAACCAGCAAGCCAAATGCCTTCTTGTCAGTGTTGCCACAGAATCTTTTAATGTGCCTTAAGCAGACCATAACTGACAGAGCACCGTCTCCTTTCTGCTGCTAGCTCCTGGCCCGAGGAGAGGACCTGGGACCTAGGAAGCACGGAACAAGGCAGGGGCTGAGGCTTTACCGCATCACTGAAACCGCAGGTCTGGATCTGGGCTCCTTAGGAAGAGTACGGAATCTGCACTACAGAGAGTGCCAGAAGTGTCTGTCCTTAGTCCGAGAAGGTACAGACATGTCCCAGGCCCTTCTCACACACCACGCAACAGATTGATTTTTTCCCCTCTTTATTGTTAGACACAATGTATAAACACGTAAAACAGGAAACAGCAGGGATCCTCTTGGGCCTCAAAAACCTTCAAGGAAGGAAGAGATCCCAGAGACTTTTTTTTAAAGTACAAGACATAGTGCCTGAACCAAAGGCATGGAAGGCAGGCCAGAGCCAGCAGAGAGCTGGACTAAAGGCTCCTTCCCTTTCCCCAGAGCCAGGATAACCTCACAGAGGCCCTCACCAGTAGCCAGCCCACACAGGCAGAAGGCCACCCAAGGGAAAACTCTATACCAGAAAGTCTTCCCCTTCTGGAAAGAAGGGCAACACCCTTCCCATCCTTGCTCCCTTGAGGGCTACGACTGAGGAGAGGGGAAGCAGTGTCCCATGTCACTCTGACCCCCTCCCCAGGTTACTCCAATATTTGGCATTTACCAAAGCCTGTCCCAGCTCAGACCCTGACCAGACCCGTCAGGTGCCCAAAGTTTGCTGGGGAGGGATGGAGAGTGGAAGAGGCTGGGTGTGAAACCAAACAGATCTTTTATTTGCAGTCATCACTGGGGCCGTTTCTTGTTGCTTATTTGTTTGCTGGCCTGCTCTTCCAGCTGCATGGCCAGGCGCAAGGCCTTGATGACATCTGGAAGGAAGGGGTGATGGTGCACTGGGGGTCAGGAGGGTCACAGAGGCCCCTTTCCCTTAGGGCTGAGGCCCCACCCTCCAGCCACACCCACCTCGCAGCGCTGAGAAGTGCTTGGCTTGCTGGACCAGGGCAGACTCTGCCTTGTTCACGAAGGTCTCCAGGTCATAGTCTGGCTGCTCTGTCATCTCAGAGAGCTCAAGCCAGCCTGGCCCTTGCTACGGTGACATGGGGGAAGCGCGTCAGTGCAAAAATGGTCAAACCAACCTAGCAAATCCTTCCTGTGCCCCCCACCACCCGCAATGCAGACGACGTGTGTGAGATGCCCGTTCCTTCAGCCACAGCCCGCCCTCTGCCTGCCAACCTCCCGCAGAAATCCTCAGCTTGAATCCATCCTCTTTCCTGCCTCCCACTTGTCCCTCTCCCCAGGTCAAATGAATGTCACAATCTGTCTTGACACCACGTCAGAAATGGGAGCAGCAACTTTATTCTTTCACCTTGTTTGTG
Organism: Taxidea taxus jeffersonii; assembly: GCA_003697995.1. Lineage (NCBI taxonomy): Eukaryota > Metazoa > Chordata > Mammalia > Carnivora > Mustelidae > Taxidea > Taxidea taxus. The sequence goes on along the minus strand of ML107167.1, from coordinate 121 downwards.
CCTGGATCCTACCGATTTTGCCCCTTAAATGGTTTTTGAGTCTCGAGTCCTCACTCCAGTCCTGAAGTGGCCACGGCTGCCCTCCATCTGGACACCAACACCTTTCTTGAACTTTTTTTTT
>ML107166.1:48921-138605 GCA_003697995.1 Taxidea taxus jeffersonii | reverse complement strand
TGGGAGAGGGTGGTGGGGTTACATTATATGTTTAAATAAAGCTAAAAAAAAAAAAAAGGCCTAGAATTTGAAAGCCTGGGATGTTCTCTGAGACTAAGTTTGGGAAATAGGAACCAAATGGCCCACCCTGAGAGATGGACTGTGAATGTGATGATTCAAAGAAATAGGTTGTATCTAAAATCCAATCAGAAATACCAGAATGTGGCTGCAATCCAATCAAACTGATTAGAGTAGATTAAGGCCTGAAGATGATTGTGCCCATAAGAAACTGCATCTAATCAATTGTACTGTAATTTGTAGGAGAAAAATGCATCAAGGAGCTAGGATGGTCTTCATAAGAGTCTGGAAAAGGGGGAACAAATATACAGAGAATCAGGTGAAATATGTTAAGCTGCATGTTCATTAGTAGGAGCCACTGAAAAAGTTACAGAAAGGGAGTATATACCCTTACTGAGTGCTTAAATATTCCAAGTTCCATGTTTAATACTTTTCACAATATGCCATTAATGCCCATCACAATGCTGTGAAATCAGTCTTGTAATCCTCCTTTTAGAGACGGACAAATGGAAGGGTTAAGACATTGCATAGGATCATAGTGGCATGTAATAAAGCTGGAATTTGTACCTTTTAATAATCATAATTACAATAATACACAGCAATTGATTACTATTGTAAGTGGATCAAGACATTTCTCTAAATACCTATGTGTTATTTCTTTCTAATGGCAATTCTGTAAGATAGATACTATAATTAATTTCCCAATTTTATTTGAGGAAACTGAGGCACAAATAGACTGAGTGAAATACTCAAGATCACACATATTGGTGGAGACTGAATTTGGTTGAACCCACACAGTCTGACTCCAGAACCCAGGCTCTTCAGCCCTCCCTTATGCTACTTCTATCAGTCTTGCTCATTCTCAAAGCTGTGCTATTACCCTCTTAGGTACTGTCTCTCTAGAAGTCTCCTAAGGAAAGACCTCACAGACAGGCCCTGTTTCCTGGCTTCAGAGTACAAGCCAAGGCTAGTCACATACAATAAGATCATCTTCATAACACAAATATATATAAATACTGTAGCAGTAAATATTTAAGAGGAGATACATTAAATACCCATATGTTATAAGGAACAAACTTAATAGAACAACCATCAATCAATTTTTTTAAAAGATTTTATTTATTTATTTGACAGACAGAGATCACAAGTAGGCAGAGAGGCAGGCAGAGAGAGATGGAGGAAGCAGGCTCCCTGCTGAACAGAGAGCCTGATGTGGGGCTCGATCCTAGGACCCTGAGATCATTACCTGAGCTGAAGGCAGAGACTTTAACCCACTGAACCACCCAGGCACCCCCAACCATCGATCAATTTTACAAAAGTATTAAAGAATAAAAAGTAATTACAGCATGACCAAATCCCAGAATCTTAGAATTATAAAGAAGTGTGGTTACAATGTAATTAGAAGGGCAAGTGGACTATGAACAGAGAGAATATTTGACCCTGTGTTGAGCTTTAGGCTACCTCCACATTATGAAGCAAGGATTTGGGCTCATTAGGGATAATTTCAGGGCACTCTATATTACCTGTCTCAGAAGTAGAGGTAGGCTATTGGCCAGTTTTTCAACATCCATTCATCTCCTTGTGTACTCTAATTCTGACCAGTTATAAAGCTGCTTAAATTTGTATTTAAAAAAAAAAAATGACATCACCGTTGAGACAGAACTTCAACAATGAATCTTACAAATACAGAATTTTTTTTTAAGATTTTATTTATTTATTTGTTAGAGAGAGAGAGAGAGAGAGAGCGAGCAGACAGAGTGGTAGGCAGAGGCAGAGGGAGAAGCAGGCTCCCTGCCGAGCAAGGAGCCCGATGTGGGATTCGATCCCAGGACGCTGGGATCCCAGCATCCTGGGATCATGACCTGAGCTGAAGGCAGCTGCTTAACCAACTGAGCCACCCAGGCGTCCCTTCAAATACAGAATTTTTTAAGAGTATGACTGAAGTCATTCCTTTTTAAAAAAAATATTTATTTATTTGAGAGAGAGAGAGCAAGGGAGTGTGCTCATGAGTTGGGGGGAGAGGCATAGGGAGAAAACCTTGAAGCAGAGTCCCCACTGAGCATGGAGCCTGATCTTAGAACCCAAGAGATCATGACCTCAGCCAAAACCAAGAGCTGGATGCTTAACCAACTGAGCCACCCAGGTGCCCCTAATCTTAAAGATATAATTAATAAATTACACTTTGTTTTCATCTACATGTCTGTTTGTTTATTTACCCATTTACTAAACCTGATTATTTAGTGCTCTGAACTTTTGCTGAATTAAACTTAATTTCCATTTGTAATGTTTTCACTTAAGTTCTTTTACAGACATTTGGGTAGAAAGATAAAATAAGAAGTAATTCCTTTGATATTCTTTGATAATTTCATAAAGAAAGAAATTTGGAATCTGAGTGATTTTCAACTAAAAAAAAAAAAAAGTGCCAGTCAAAACTGGTTAAACCCTTCTTGACCTTCTAGACATCTGAATAGTCTTCTTCCAACCTAACTCACTTTGTCCTAACCAGATATAGACGTCACTTCAGAGCTGATCAGGAGAGTTCCTGCTCCACTAGACTGTAATATTATTCATGTGTAGTTATAAAAACCAAAACTCTTTCCCTCTCCCTCTGTACTCCTCCCTCTCCCTCTCCTCTCTCTTTCTGTCTCTCTCATCTCTCTCCTCTCTCTCTGTCTCTCATTGCCTCTCTCTATCTCTTCCTGTCTCCCTCACCATCCCTCTCTGTGTCCCTTCCTCCCTCTCTCCCTTGATCTCCTGAGCAGTTCAGGTATTCTCTTTTAATGATCAATTTGCTTTCTGGTTATAAAAATGTTCTATTCTTGGGGCGCCTGGGTGGCTCAGTGGGTTAAAGCCTCTGCCTTCGGCTCAGGTCATGATCCCAGGGTCCTAGGATCGAGCCCCATGTCAGGCTCTCTGCTCGGCAGGGAGCCTGCTTCCTCCTCTTTCTCGGTCTGCCTACTTGTGATCTCGATCTCTCTGTGTTAAATAAATAAAATCTTTTTTAAAAAAAATGTTCTATTCCTATTTGAAGAGAGAAGCTAGAAGTAGAAGGGTATGGTGGATTTAGCTGAGCCTAACTGATTCAACAGCTTTCTTATTATAAGCCATGCTATCAAAAGTTCTTTAATAATGATTTTTTAAAAGATTTTATTTATTTATTTGACACAGAGATAGGCAGCAAAAGAGGGAACACAAGCAGGGGGAGTGGTAGAGGGAGAAGCAGGCTTCCCACTGAGCAGTGGGAAGTTCAGGGTTCCATCCCAGGATGCTGGGATCATGACCTGAGCAGAAGGCAGACACTTAATCACTGAGCCATCCGGGCGCCCTTAATAATGATTTTTAAGCAACAAAGACATTTAAAAACAGTGTATGGTAATTCAGGCCATATTTTTTACTGGTTCCGTTCTAAGCTGATCCAGATATGGCCAGAGAGTGGGGGGGAAAGTAAAAAAAAAAAAAAAGACTAAAAAGAACTAAACATTGACATGAAGTTCTAAAAACTAATCAACACATTATGCATTGTGCATGTGTATATGTGTGTGTGCCAGGCAATCAGTGGCCTATAAAACATTGGAGAGCATGAATAACAGAATTCAGCATATAGATCATATAGGGAATGTACATTTCAAAATTTAAAACTGAGTTTGGTTGTGTAATTAATTATCCAAACAGCAACAGCTGATAGACCCAGAATAGAAAGAGTTCAAAAGAACTAGGATAAACATGTAAGGGTTTATAAATAACATCCATCTGTTATTAGTTATATCTCATAGATGCAGCAAATCAACACGTGTTCCTCATATCAGTTACTGTTTGTCCCAAAATATCATTCTTGCCAAAGCACCTTGGTGCACAGAGATTGAAGATAAATAGGCAGAGAGAGTACTCTTCAATTTTTAGTTTGTAACACACATTTCCTTTCCATCCTCCTTTTATACCGGGCTAAATACGTTATCTTTATTTGTAACCACAGTGCCAACACCCAAAACTGAAATGATGGATGTAATGGGTCAGAGTCAAGCATTTTTCAGTCTGTTGTGTGACACTGCTGGGGGCAACTTGGTTGCTAGAATTCTACGGGGCAGGTTAGGAACAGAAGAGCCTGCAAAAGAGCCGAGGACTCAGCAGTAGAAGAGGCTATCATGGACTTCCAGGGAACCCATGGGATGAAATGGTTTTAAAAACATTGACTTAATGGATTCTATTCTAAATCAAGGTCTTGCCTCAGCTTCTGCTAAGTTTTAGGTCCATGATCAAATTATTTTCTTCCATTGGTTTCACTCAAGGTTAAATAAAATTAGTAGTGTCAGTTTCCTCAGAGATCATTTTTTTAGAATAGTTGTCACTTGTGGAAAATTTTAAGCTTTTGTGAGTGATCAGAATGAATGAATGAATGAATGAATGAATGGATTCAGAAAATAGATGTGATGTGAGAACACTGCAGGAGGACTGCACTAATCAGGAAGGGGTCTTAATGCTGATGAGCCTCCAATGAACCTTGAGGTGTGGTAGACTTTAAACAGGAAAGCTGAAGATGGGAAAACATTTCAGGTAAGGGAAGTAGCAGGACCAAGGAGGGGAGAAAATGATCTATAAGACACGCTGGAGAACCTAGGAAGACCAACTAAGGTTTGCTCTGATAGTCTTCCACTTTCGGGACCAAATAAATTTTTCAAGAGAGGATAATACTGAGTTTTCCTTCCTAGCTTTCTTTTTTTTTAAATATATTTTTTAATATTTTATTTATTTATCTGACAGAGATCACAAGTAGGCAGAGAGGCGGGCAGAGGGGGGGGGAGCAGGCTCCCCACTGAGCAGTGAGCCTGATGTGGGGCTTGATCCCAAGACCCTGGGGTCATGACCTGAGCCTAAGGTAGAGGCTTTAACCCACTAAGCCACCCAGGCGCCCCCCTTCCTAGCTTTCTGATTGGTAACTCTTTGACACTAGAAACTGTGATCCACTGAATCTCAAGAATTGCATTACAGACAGAAGTGCAGAAGATACCTCTGAGATCATAAGCACCAACACCTAGAGTACCTGTAACACTAAACAGGGAAAATTGTACTTACTGTAGTAAGGTTCCTGTGCTTTTTATGCAGCACAGGAATATATTGCCAGATGCTAAAAGAGACCATTAGTTTAAAAAAAAAATCTTGCCAAAAATGAGGTTAAGAAAACATTAATGAATGTTAATGAACTGTTTTTATGGTATCTATTACCTAATGATTAATACTTTATCAATGAAATATTTCTCATCTCATTTAGCCCCCTAATTTATTTAGATATAAAATAAAGGAAAATTGTATACCTATGTTGAAATTTTTTCCTCTTGGAAATTGCTGTTTATTGGTGAGATGAGTGCTCAGAAGCCTTCCTTTTCAGGGTACACAGAGTCCTTCTATAATCAGCACTAGATGCCACAGAAGATGTGACATAACACTGACCTGTGGCTTCATAGCATAGACCCTGGTGTCTTAGGGGAAGTGACTTGTTCCAACTCCAGGGTATTCACCATATCTTAAATTTGATTAGTTCTGCTCTTCGCTGTTTTTGTGTGGGGGTGAAATATACATAACATGAAATTAACCATTTTAACCATTTTTAAGTGTATAGTTCAGGGGCATTAAGTACATTCACACTGTTGTGAGGCCATTACCACCATCCAATTCCAGAAGTTTTTCACCATCTCAAAGTGAAACTCTATACTTATTAAACAATAACTCCCCTTCCCCCCTCTCCCAAAACCCTGGTGACCACAATCCTACTCTCTATCTGTATGAATTTGACTATTCCAGGTACTTCATCTAAGTGGAATCACATAATAGTTGCCTTTTTTGTATCTGGCTTATTTCACAGAGTTTAATGTTTTGAAGGTTCACCCATTGCCTTTCGCTGTTTTGTCCATGAAGAAAGCCATGTTCTTTCTTAAGCTTGTGTGATTTGTTCATATCTTTATGTGAGAATATATGGGCTTTCACCTCCTATCAATATAGAGCATACAAGGACATTATAGAAGAAGTAAGTGCTGTATATTTTGTCCTTGAAATAGAAACAGAGAAAGAGAGCTGGCCAGTTGACATTGCCTCCAAGGATGTGGGCTAGGAACCTAGTAATGGAATCCAGAAATAGTAAGCAGGAGCTGGAGGTGAGACGGGATTACGAGTATTTCCCCTGGTCCATCCAACTTTACCTTTCTATGTTTCTCAATGAGGAAGAAAATCTAGACTTGATTTTCTGCTGGTATAAAGCTATTATTACAACTAAGGAGAAGAGAGTGACAGAGAAGCACACATTTCTTAACTGCCTTGTCAGAAAGTGATTTTCATCTTTTCTGCTTACAGTCCATTGACCCAAACCAAGCGCAAAGCAGTCTGGGAAATGCAGGGAAACATGGATATTCACGATTACCAAGTATCTCTGTCATAACAATGATACTATCCATGGGATTGCTTAAGGGGAAAAAGATTTTACTTTCCTTTTGGTGTTATGGTCTATACATATCATGTTCTTGTGTTTGAGTACACACAGGATAACAGCAAACCCATAACAAATACAAAACACATGCCTCCAGTTTTGTTTTGTTTCACTTTTTTTATTTGACAGACGGAGATCACAAGTAGGCAGAGAGGCAGGCGGGGGGGGGGGGGGGAGCAGGCTTCCTGCTGAGCAGAGAGCCCGATGAGGGGCTCGATCCCAGGACGCTGGGATCATGCCCTGAGCCGAAGGCAGAGGCTTTAACCCACTGAGCTACCCAGGTGCCCCATGCCTCCACAGTATTTATCTGCAATTCCAGGTTTCCAAAAACTCTGGGCACCAAGGGTTCTACCAATAACTAGTTTGAAGGGGAAAAAACCTGACCTGACCTAAAGGGAGGCAATTTATTAAAATATCTGGATCTAAGGTTTTAAAGAGTTGCAAGCCTGAATAAAACATATATGAATTTGAAGTAAGAATAGAGACTAAATTGGAGTAGCAGTTTAGATATATTCAATTTGTCCCTAAGCTTTTAGTCATTTGCCATGTAAATCTATTAGCTAACATTTATTATTTCCTGTGCAGAAGCATTGTTCTAAGTGCTTTGCATTTATTAGGTCATTTGAGGTTCTCAGAAACCCTTTGGTGTGCTATTAGCATCTTCATTTACCAGACATGGAAACGAAGTCCCAGTAAGCATAGGTAAGGTCACCTAGCTACAAAGGCAGTTAGGGATAAATGCCAGGTAGCCTTCCTCCAGAAGCCCTTACCTACTACCTTACATGGTTCCCATATCATATTTAAAACCATATGAAGAAAATCCTTCCCAGAGTAACATCATTACAATGGTAATGTAGTAGTTTTCTACCATCTCCACCCCGTTCCCCCACTCCCACAAAGAACAGGGATTTTGACCACCACTCACAGGCAAGGCCTTTATGGAAGTCTGGGAGTCCAGTGAAGAAGTTCCAGAACATCACTGGAGCTAGATGAAACCCAAGATCAGGCACACTGAAGAATGTAAGAGCAACCTGTTTTATCCCTCCCCCAAGGCAACAGAGCTCAATGCAAGAGATCTCTTCGGCCCATGTTTTCTACCGCAGGGGAAAAGGAGGGTGTGTGCACGAGCCTCTGGCTTTCCCAGCTGTGCCAGATACTGCCAACGAGGTCCATTTCTTACCCCTCCTCCAGAATACTGAGTGGCAAACTGTATTGGGGGGGTAGTGAGTAGCTGGGAGGATAGCAGCCAGAGCTCAGCAAGCAAAATATCAAAAGGACACATATCCTACGTATAGACTCCACCAGGAAGCCTGCCTAGGAGCCACTAGCAATGCCTCACCTGCTGACCTCCCCCAACTGGATTATGGGCACCTCAATGCTCTGAGTACCCACCTTCATGCCCCTCTCACCCTATAGCCAGCTCTGTATACGTCTTCCTGAGGGCAAGGGTGGCAAGGGAGAGAGCCTTTGCAGACAACTAGCGAGCATGTGCTAAGAGTTGTCCCAAATCTGCAGAATTGGGAGTGCCTGGGTGGCTCAGCGAGTTAAAGCCTCTGCCTTCGGCTCAGGTCATGATCCCAGGGTTCTGGGATCGAGCCCCGCATCGGGCTCTCTGCTCAGCAGGGAGCCTGCTTCCCTTCCTCTCTCTCTGCTTGCCTCTCTGCCTACTTGTGATCTCTGTTTGTCAAATAAATAAATAAAACCTTTAAAAAAAATCTGCAGAATTCGTAGAAAGCACCAATCTGAGCATCCAGTATCACCCTAGGGAAATAAAATAAGAGAGGCTATCAAGGTCCGGCCTGGCTGTACATTTAGAGAAGGCAAATAATCTTAAGAGGTCCCCCTCCAAGTGGGAATAAAAAGTGTGAAGCAGATATCCATTTAAATGGTCTGAGAAAGCCTCAGAATCCCTAACACAGAAGATTTCTGAAACCAGTCAGTAAAAACTGAAGGAGGTAACTCCTTTAAAATGCCAAGACAGCAGTGCAAGTCTTCAAGCAACATGAAAAATCAGGAAAACGTGATACCACCAGAGGAACACTGTAATTTTCCAGTAACCATCCCCACAGAAATAGAGAATTCAAAACAGTTGTTTAAAGGAAGCTCAGTGAACCACAAGAAAACACAGAAAGATAGTTCAATAAAATCAGGAAAACAGTAATGAACAAAATGAGAAGTTTAACAGAGAGAGAGAAGACATAAAAAAGAACCAAACATAAATTCTGGAGCTCAAGAATACAATGAATAAAATGAAAAATGCACCAAACAGCATCATCATCAGACTGGACCAACCAAAGGAAATAATCTGTGAAGTAGAAGACAGGTCAATTGAAACTATCCAGTTAGTGGGGGTGGGGGGGACTGAAATTGAGTAAGGAAACCCTATAAGAACTATAGGATTCCAGTAAGAAAACAATCTACCCATCACTGGAGTCCAAGAAGAAAAGAGGGAAAGGAACAGAAAGTTCACTTAAAGAAATAATGGCTATGAATTTCCCAAATCTGAGGACAGATTTGGACAGCCAAGTTCATGAGGCTGGTAGGTCCCTCCAAAATTTCAACCTCAAACTATTTTGTACAAGACACACTGTCACAAAACTGTCTAAAATCAAAGACAAAGTGAGATTTTTAAAGCAGCAAGAGGGGGGAAAACATCCTCACATAAAAAGGAACCCTAAAAAAAAAAAACCCTAATAAAGCTATTAATGAAGGTTTCTCAGCAGAAACAGGAGAGAGTGGCCAGGCCAGGGGAGAATGGGAGGATCTATTCAATGTATTGAAAGAAAAAAACTGCCATCAAGAATATGTCATCCAGGGGCACCTGGGTGGCTCAGTGGGTTAAAGCCTCTGCCTTTGGCTCAGGTCATGATCCCAGGGTCCTGGGATAGAGCCCCACATCGGCTCTCTGCTCAGCAGGGAGCCCGCTTCCCTTCTTCTCTCTCTGCCTGCCTCTCTGCCTACTTGTGATCTCTGTCAAATAAATAAATAAAATCTTAAAAAAAAAAAGAATATTTCATCCAGAAAAGCTGTCCTTCAGAAATGAAGGAGAGATTAAAGACAAACGCAAGCTGAGGGAGTTAATCACCACTAGATCTTCCCTACAAGAAATGCTGGGGTTTTTCAAGCTGAAAAGAAAGAACACTAATTAGTACCATGGAAACTTGGAAACTTATGAGACAAATCATCACATTGTATACTTTAAGTATATTACAATGTTATTTATCAATTACACCACAGTAAAACTGAGGGGAAAACAAAACAAAACAAAACAACTTTCCTGATTTCCCATGGCACCTCTACTTTCCCCCGCCGTAGCACTCACCTCATTGCTAGTCTTTGTCTAATAAACACCTCCTGAGCACCAATCACATATCAGTCTCTACCAAAAGGATGGGAGTAAAGCACTAAACAAAACAGCTTCCATGGTTTGGATGACCTACTACTTATTTGTGACTTTCCACAGGACTTGAAGTTCTAGGATGGCAGAAATACAATCTACCCTATTTGCCTCTCAATCTCCAAAGCCTAGCACTGGGTTTAACACATCATAGGCTCTTCATAAGTATTTGTTCAATGAATATTGTTGAGTGACAAAAGCGTATCACTTTAGCATATAACCGCATGTGATAAAATCTCACATCCTCAATTAAAAATGCTTTTCTTTAGTTAAATTCTGCTATTGTTAAATAAGCCAGTGACCACTGAAAACACCTAAGTGTTCCCTTGTAACAAAAATTCAGACATCTTTGGTGTCATATGGACGTAGGTGCTACATCAAAGCAAAAAGAAAAAAATATATGAGGAATATAGTTAGAGAAAATGCACTTTTTATCTCCCATTCTTTGCCCCTTCTGAGAAATAAGCCTTGTGGCAGACATCACACAGATAAAAAGGATGTCCAAAAAAAAAATCTTTCTTTGAATATGAATTAAGTGACACCTCGTGGCAATACTTTTCTTTACCCCAGTCTACGTGATACCAAAGGAGAGTGTTAACATAGAAATATGCTTCAGGATTTGGGTGATTTATCATCAGGTAGATTTTAGGCCCCAATCTTCCTATAGTTGTTCCTCCCAGGATGAAGGTGGAAACTACCCCAAAGTCACCCAGCCAGAATTCTGCAATAAACAGAGCCAAACAGCACACTTTACTCATAACCAGAATTCTACTTAGCATCAGTTAAGTTCCTTCCCTCTGGGAACCTGTTTCCAAATTCCACTTGATAAAGATAACTCAGAGATCATGCTACATACCCGTGAACCGAGCACACACAAAGGCTCACCCATACTTTCCTCGTTTTTCACTTTAACTCTGGCTTTCACTTTTTATTTTTCCCTACTTCTCTTCTCCCATTTTTGTTTAATGGACCCCCTGTGAGCTATTCATGGAAATTCTTAAAACTAAGAGGAAAACTGATTACTAAGATTTATGAGGTTGTGATGATTTATTCACCTCTCAAGGAAAGAGGCAATCCATCACATTTTGAAAGGCTGGACAATCAAGTTCTGCCTGTATTTATATGACATCATAAAGCTGTTTTCTTGAAGAACGACTAAGCTACCAACTTAAAGATGAGGCTGCCTTGTTCTGGGCAGAGATTTTGAATAAGAATAGTTTAAAAACTAATGTATTTGTTTGCCACTGAGGACATTTTTAGTGGAAAAGAAACTCAGTAGTATGATTACTTGGATTCAATGTTACTTAACTTAAAAAAATTTTTTTTATTTAAATTCAATTTAATTAACATACACTGTATTATTAGTTTCAGAGGTAGAATTTAGTTATTTGTTAGTTGTGTACAATATCCAGTGCTTATTATTACTTTGAGTTTCCTCCTCAATGCCCATCATCCAATTCTCCTTTCTCCTTACTCCTCCTCCGGCAACCCTCAGTTTGTTTCCTATAGTTAAGAGTCTCTTACAATTTGCTTCCCTCTCTGTTTTCGTCTTATTTTATTTTTCCTTCCCTTCCCCATGTTTCTTAAATTTCAAATATGAGGGGCTGCTGGGTGGTTCAGTAGTTGAGCGTCTGCCTTCTGCTCAGGTCATGATCACAGGGTCCTGGGATCAAGCCCCGCATCAGGCTCCCTGCTCAGCAGGAGGTCTGTTTTTTCCTCTTCCACTTCCTCTTGCTTGTGTTCCTTCTCTCACTGCATTTCTCTCTGTCGAATAAATAAAATCTTAAAAAAAGAATTTCACGTATGAGTGAAATCATATGGTATTTTTCTTTCTCTGACTTGTTTCACTTAGCTTAACACCCTCTAGTCCCATCTACATCATTGCAAATGGCAAGATTCCATTCTTTCTGATGGCTGAGTAATATATTCCATTTTATATATTATATACATATATATGTGTGTGTGTATATATATATATATATGCACTACATCTTCTTTATCCATTCATCTGTTGATGGACATCTGGGCTCCTTCCATATTTTGGCTATTGTGGACATTGTTGCTATAAACACTGGGGTGCATTCAATGTTACCTAATTTTTTTAAAATTTATTTATTAGAGAGAGAGCTCAGGCAGACAGAGTGGTAGACAGAGGCAGAGGGAGAAGCAGGCTCCCCGCCGAGCAAGGAGCCCGATGTGGGACTCGATCCCAGGACGCTGGGATCATGACCTGAGCCGAAGGCAGCCGCTTAACCAACTGAGCCACCCAGGCGTCCCAATGTTACCTAATTTTTAAATAAATTATTTTAGGCCAGCATCTCCCCCTGGACCTTACCATGGGCGAGCCTCAGCCTCACTCAGGAATGGGGAAGGTGGATAGGCCAGCTGCCACCAGGGTATTGTTTTTTTCTAGGGGTCCTTCCCCCTTTCTATTGTAGGTGGTTCCAAATACCTCTCAAATCAAGGTCAATGGCCAGAGATCAGCTCAACTTTCTTTCTGCTTGCAAAGTCTGAGGTTCTCCTTCTCAGAGCTTCCCTGTCTCTTCTGGCTCTTACAGCTGAGCTTTCTGGGCCAGAGCTCCAGAATAGAAGATGGCAGGTGGTGTGGCTTTTGCCAGGAGAACAGGAAGAAGGAATGGTTCCTCCAACTCTTGTACGTAAGTTTAAGCTCCATTGAGACCCAGCTGTCAAAGGCATTGGCATCTACTCAGGAAGAGTCCCTGTTGGCCTCGGATCCTTCTTCCACTACCCCCTTTCTTTGCAATGCCCCAGGTAGAGAGTCCATAGCAAGAGGAACAGAAGCCAGACCCTGCTCCCAACTCAGTTCCTGGTCAGAATGGTCCAGCCATAATAAGATAATTTACCAGATAAGATAAACATAATAAGATGTTTACCAGAGGAATAAAAGTCCTGTTTGTTCACACACACACACACACACACACACACTCACACAGAAGTTCTTGTTTTTCTATCCTTTTCAGTCCAACAGGTTACAAACAATATTTATATTTAATGCATCTTAGAAGGTTGCCTGTTTCCTAACCTACTTTCTTATTTACTATCTATATTTAAAATACCCTATGAATTTTGCCTCTATCTTAAAAGCTACCATTTTCTCCATCTACAATTTTTATCCATCCTGTTCTTCTTTCCAGAAGAACTGAATATTTTCAAATATGTATTAAATAAAGCAGAGATACAGAAAACATACCACTCAAGGTACAGAGCAATGAGAAACCTATAGAATTAAATGGGCTATAAATACTTCAATGATGACTGAATTACTATCATAGATCCTATCTTATTACAGATCTATAGGTCACAGCAACTAATAGTCATTCTATTAAAATAGCTCTACCACACTGATATTTGCTGCCCAATATTCGCTTCTTCAATAGTCTGAGCCACTTTAGTTGCATTCTGGGTAGAGCCACCAGCATGATATTCAACTGAATTTTTTTAAAAGTTCATCAAACAGTTCCTAGTGTTTGTCTTCAGTCAAGATTTGGTCATTTGGTTTAAGAGAATACTAGTTGAGGAAATTCTTATTCACTATAGCAGTGATGTCAAGGAGCGGATTTCTCCCAGTCCAAAAAGAATATTTTAACTAATGGGCATCATAACGTCAACTACCTGTCCCATACAATGGCACCTGCCTCTGATGCTCTGTATTCACGTGAGGAGAAATAGATACCATGGCAAATGCGTGTCTGCTCAGGCACCCAGTGACAAGAGTGTATCCTCATACACACCTTTCTACTAAACATCTACTGTGGGCTATGTGCTATGCTAGATGTTGCAGATTCCTTACCAGCCAGGGGCTCACTGAAGCTCACAGTACAGTAGGGAAACAGAGAAGTAAATACATAATTATAACAAAGTGTTAATTGCTAAAAGCGAAGTTGAACCCTGAAGTTGAACTGAGAAGTTCAAAATCTGGCTACACGAAAACAAAAGGCTGAGTTATGTCCATTTCTGGCTGTTAGCATGAAGGGACTTTCAATCTTTTACAGAAGAAAAGGGATATTGTAGGAAACTCCAAATGTGAATAAAAGAGCTATTTTCAGTACATAAAGTTTAAGTATAAAATGTGAGGCTACTGGTCAACCTTTTCTCTTATGCTCTTTTGAAAGCTTCCCACTTGTGTATACTAGTCCCATCTCAGCCAATGCTTATACTAGAAAATAATCTGATAAGTGAAACCCCAAGATGTTAATGGCTGGTTGTCTAAGACATCATCATACCAGAGGATTTGCATACTAATAGGTTATTCAGAAATAAAAGCCATAATGCACTATTATGAATTACTAACTTTAGATTAGCAAGCAATATACAAGTTTTATCTCTAAGTCTGAATACTCTGCCCTGATTTGTTCATAGCAAAATACTCAGGCATTCATCAACTCTACGCAGATGATACACTGGTCCAAGCCACATGCATTCAGAAGAAAATCATTTGGTCGATTACAGTTTTTAATCTAAACATTTGTGATAAAGAATTCACAATGACAAAAACAAAATGATCACTTTATGTGAAACTACTACCATCAGAAATTATGGCAATCATGGGGAAATCAGTTATATTTTTTTAATGTCCGAACCATATTTATGTTTTCTGTTTTTCCTTTTCACAAGAAAACTCAGGGCTCTGATAAGACAACTTTTAAAGAAACATCTTAATATATGCACATCCTTAAGTAAGGATATATTTATATGCCTCAACTAAGTATAACCTTTGCGTGTGGTAAGATTTCAACCTTTAAACAGCAAAACCCCAGACAAGTAGCAAGCAGACCGTCGTAATTCAAGCAGCTGCTGCTAAGAAAAAATGCAATAAATACACTCAAGAAGAAACTAATGGAGTAAAAAACATCTTTTGACTTAGAAAGCAGAGTTCTCCAAGTACCCCTCAGATCGGAAGCTGTACTAGCAGAAGTTTTTATAGGTCACCCAAAGCCAAAGTTATCCAGAAATTCCCTTCTAAAATAAAGTGAAAGAAGCTGTCCAATTTTATCCCTGGAATATGCAAACCCCAGTCATACCTGTGCTGGGATTTTGGGAGCTAAGCCCAAGGGTGAGTGGGTAAGTCAGAGTCCTCAAAACAGGAACATAAAAGAGATCAAAAACAACTTCCTAGGAAAGTCAGAATTTTAAGTCTAAATCAAGTGTCTGACCAAAGGCTTAGGCATAGAGGTGAAAACTGTACAAGACATTGGGATGGTCCTCCAAGCACTGAGACGGGAGCAGGGAAGATGTGTTGGAGGAAAAACTGAAACTCCCTGACTTGACTCTTCCTAATGCTCGTAAGATCACTGTGAGGAGGAAAGAAAGCAAAGACAGGGCAGATTTAAACAGAGGAAGGCCCTCTAATCAGAAGCTTCACAGCATACATTTTAAGAGAAAATGTCCCCAAATTAAGACAGGGGGTGGGCACTACTGGGTAAAGTTTAGAAACCCCAAAGAGACAGAATGAGCATTACATTTCCTTCAACTCCACTCAACACATTTCATTTCCCAAAGTGCTGTATTGTTTTGGTTTTCACTAAACTTAATCCCAAATGCAAAGCTTCAGTTCATTAAAATAGCAACACCTAATGCTCTCTGAGGCTAATTCAGATGGTTTCAAACCTTCAGCCAAACCCTTTTAATAGTTTCAAGCAAATTACACATCAAAACTGGTATTGGAGCTGCCTAGCAACAAAGCTAATTGCACAAGATAAATTCATTGCAAACCTTTGGAAAAGCAGATCTTTATTCAAATATGAAAGCACCCCCCCAAAAAAACACACACATAAAATTTTATTTTTTTTTTAAGATTTTATTTATTCATTTGACAGATGGAGATCACAAGTAGGCTGAGAGAGGAGGAAGCAGGCTCCCTGCCGAGCAGAGAACTGCTGCAGGGCTCCATCCCAGGACCCTGGGATCATGACCTGAGCCGAAGGCAGAGGCTTTAACCCTCTGAGCCACCCAGACGCCCCCACACATAAAATTTTAATGTATAGTGTGGAAATACCAGACAGAATATCTTATTAGACTACCATATTTAACACACTGATTTATGTGAAAAATCAATTTCCCTCTGCAAATTGCATGTTCATCACAACTAACACTTAATAAATCTCTTTGTTTACCTTTACTTACCCCCTCCATGTCATAATATGTATTCTGATTTGTGAACTGGAGTTGATTTCTTTTGAAACCATAAATATCTCTTTATGGCATCATCCATGGCAGTTATCTTCCCTGCTGGTTATACCACCAGCCTATTTACTGACTTTAATGGAAAGCCTTCAGATAAGCCATGTCAGAATTCATTCTTTCTGACTTGTTCTTCTAAAGATGAAGAGCATAGTCTTATTTATTCTGCAGAAGTATTTGCTTACATACTAACAAATCTACAGTAAAAATCAAGAATATCCATAGCCAGTCTATTTTTTACAAAAGTAAGATAAATCCTAAAATCTCTTTCATTTTACTATCATTAATATTAATAGAACATCCTATGGTAGTGATTTTGCCTTCATAAATATCAAATATATCTCAATGGAATGTTCTCTAACATGAAAACAACACAAAAGTAAAAGTAAAATTTTATTATAACCTGATACCATTTTTATTTGGAAATTTTGAGGATTAGGCACTTTCCCCTCCAATCTGTAAGTCTGAAGATGTGATGATAAGTAATTAATGCCCTATTACATCCCTGTGCTAAGAATTCATTAGTATTCAATAAATATTCATTAATAATAGTTTTTCTCCTCCTCAGGGTATATTAGCACCTAATAGTTTTCCTTTATTCTTTATTACTCACTTGAAAAAAGATTCTAAACAAGCTTATTTTATTCCTCGCAGCTTCAAGTACATAAAAAACACTTTAGTGGAAAACAAACTGCTTTCTCTTCTTTTGAAAGTAAGATTTAGAATTGAATGTCCCAGATGTTGCAAACCCTACATGTTGACCTGTGGAACTGTTCATTCTGCCTACAATCATTTAATTATTTTTTAAATCAGCATAGAAGCTTCTCACTATGGTGTTTTAATTTATTACCTCAATCTGTACTAAAGATTTATAATATAACCTCACCTTTCCCATTCTGTCATGAGTGATAAAAGCTTAAAATAATCTATTAGGGAAAGGCAGCACTAGACACCTGAGTAAAGTTCCACATTTTAGAGACATTTTTGATATACAGATTTCAGAAAACGAGATGTTAATCATCCTTATGACATTTCAGAAATCCCAATAAGTTACATTTTCTACTTGGTAAACTGGACAAGGCACATAAGAAACAATCACTGCACACCCTGGTGAGACTCTGAAGAGCCAATCTTACCAAGAGCACTTCTGGTGAAACTTTAGGGAACTGTTTTTGACCACAACAGTGGGGAAATAACTGGACTTGGTGAGCAAATTGTAATTAGCACAATATTTCAGAGGCATCCCATTCAGGAGTACTTTGATGAACACAGCCAGAGCATTAAAAGGCTGTAGAATTTAAAATTGAAAAGCCAACATAATTATCTTTACCATTCCCTGAGGTTGTGACAAAACAGTCTGAAATACTCTTAAAGTTGAAATAAATATAAGCCTATTTCCACCCTCAGAAGAGGCCCTTTCTGACATATATTAAAACTGAACCTCCTGAGGGCTTCCTGTAGCAACTGCTGACCTACCTCATAAACGTCAAGATCAGCTATGCATTCCAAAATATCCTTGTCTCTTCTATAGAGTGCAAGTCCTTCATGAACAATCAACCGTTTTCAACCCATGACCAAAAACAACAGTTTGTAATGCTGGAAGAAAATTGTGCAGTGG
The DNA here is from genome assembly GCA_003697995.1 of Taxidea taxus jeffersonii. Classification (NCBI taxonomy): domain Eukaryota; kingdom Metazoa; phylum Chordata; class Mammalia; order Carnivora; family Mustelidae; genus Taxidea; species Taxidea taxus. The sequence goes on along the minus strand of ML107166.1, from coordinate 120,857 downwards.
TGTGAAGATCAGCAACACAAACTGAACAAGAAGCTGATTTTGTTAATCCCTAGAAAATTAGTGAGAAAGGGGATTTTTTAAATCAAGAAAGAATGATTTTGGTTTTTGTTTTGGTTGATGTTGTGTTTCTTCCTGTCATGTTCCTTCCTGCATTTCCTCCTGAATGAATACAGTGAGGTCAATGTCACTGGAAGCAGGGAGCTCTCTAGAGTAAGATGGTTTAGGTTTTCTTTCTATAACATTTTGGGAAAGGGTACATTCAAGATCCTCTTGTGTAGAATGGGGATAATTAACACTATCTCGTAAGTGCGCTGTGAAAATTGAGAGAGAGCACATAAAGTTCTTGGCACAGGGGCTGGCACATAATCAGGGCCCCCAAAATGGTAATTGTTACTACTTTACATATGTCAATGCCCAATTGGTGCTAATTGGATGGACAGATGAATGCATTGTTGAAATAAAAGAAAAGTCAGTGTCTACAGACAAATAGTTCAGTTGATGTAAACACAAGCCTTCTAGTCAACCTGTTCACTGTCATTTATCTATCTGGGAAGACTATGAATATCAGAAATGTTGAACCAGAAAATACCCAGAAAAACACCAGCCCAGCAGACCACCACAAGAGAACTGGAATCATCCAGCAGTTTAGTCTTTCCAGCTCTGGGTCTAATTTCCTAAAATTTTGAATTCTTACAGAGTTTTGAAAAGTCATCCCATAGAAATTCCTCCATTCAGGGATTCCTTGGTGGCCCAGTCGGTTAAGAATCTGCCTTCAACCAGGTCATGATCCCAGAGTCCCAGGATGGAGTCCTGTATCAGTGGGCTCCCTGCTACACGGTGGGGGGTGGGGGGAGGGTGTGCTTTTCCCTCTGCCTGCTGCTCCCCCTGCTCTTGTGCTCTCTCTTCCTCCCTCTCTCTCAAAAAATAAATAAAATCTTTAAAAAGAAAAGAAAGAAATTCCTCAATTCAGGGGAGTTTCCTCTTAGCCTTTTAGTATTGGAGATTTAAAACTATCTAAAAATCCATTAGGCTAATAATGATATACTTCTCATTTTTACCACAAAGCACTGGCAAGGAGGTATTATTACCTCTAATTTATAAATTAAACTGAGAAAAAGTTCTGTTAACTTTTCCTAATCATATATCTAGCAAATGGTAGAGCCAGGACGCAAACTCAGGTCTTAAATCATACTTTTGGTATGGCTTCACCATTATTTCAACAAAAAGATGTTCAATACCAACTGTGTGTCAGGCACTATTTAGGTACTATGTATATAAATCTAAATATTATAACATGACTCTATCGAAATGTTTACAATTTAGGGGTGCTTGGGTAGCTCAGTTGGTTAAGCAGCCCAACTCTTGATTTTGGCTCAGGTCATGATCTCAGGGTCATGAGATTGAGCCCCATATTGGGTTCTGCACTGAATATGGAGTCTGCTTGAGATTCTCTGTCTCCCTCTGCCTCTTCCCCTGCTCATTCTCATTCTCTTTCTAAAATAAATAAAAGAAAATGCTTTAAAAATGTGTATGATTTAGTATAAAAAAACAGAAAACGACACTCAAAACCCTTCTCCCATGTTCTAAGTAGCTTATGAAAAATGTGGATCTCTGGGTCCCACTCCAGAGCTCACATTCAGTAAGTCTGGGTTATAGGCCAGGAATTTGTACTTTTAACCAGCCTTCCTGGGGTAATTCAGGCCACAAGAGACAATGGGGATAAGTCCGCAAACAGAAGGAGGACACTCTTGGAAGGTGATTCCTACACTGGAGATTAGAGGACCCACTGGAGATCCTAAGGAGGAAGAGTGGAAATGGAGAAAGAACCATTCCCATGGAAAAACAGACCTGACCAAACTTCTGAAAGATGAAATTCACTGCTGAAAATGTGGCAGTTCAGTGTAATTAAACTAAGAGGGAGTAGAGGGGAAAGTGTTCAGAGGAAGTAACTCTAGAGTAAATCTAGATGGGCCCAGATCCCTAGAGACCTTGTGGCTTGTCCCAGAGCTGAAGAATACACAGAGGCCAGGGCAGCTGGGGCGGACCAGGTGGAGTCAGAGGAGCACGTGGCCTCAGATCTTCAGTTTGTGCTATGTACAGAATTGTGGAAATTTATCCCTGAATAATTAGATTTCCGTTGGAATGGCCTGTTTCTGTTAAAATGGGTCTCTAAGGAGTATTTGAGCCAAGCCAGGAGCAGGCTTTGACATATAAAACACATATTTTAAGATGAAATGGTGAATCTTCAAATTGCTTTTAAGTCAATACACCTACAAAGCTAATGAAGGCACAGCAAAGGCGAGACCCAATTAGTAGCTCTTAATCTTCTGCACTTTACCTCATGGATCTGAAGTTCTTTCCCTCAGGTATACTGAGCACATGTAAAATCCTTATACCAAAGACCTTGTGCTGCTTAGAGGCCTCCTTAATCTAAACCGCTATTGATATTTCCCAGGCTCTGAGTAGAAGGAACCTGCTTCTTACACCATGTGTCCTCCATTTCAGTCATGGGGAATGACATCTGGACTCGATAGTCTTTGGTTTGAGGAAAGTGAAAATAAAGGAATAAACTTATCTAGATAGAGAGGGAAAAGACCCAAAAATGTGCAAACTTGTAATGCAGCATAGTTTTTATGGTTAGACAAAGACAGATGGCAGACCTTGGAGTCAGAGAGATAGAATGGCTCCTTTCAAGCCATCTGTGAGAGCAGGAAACAACAAGGTTGGGTTCTCTGTCAACCAGCCAGGGGAATCCTGGAATGCCCCCCCTTTCTCCAGGAAGGGCCAGGATAGGAGGCTCCAGGAAGCAGGAGACATTACCTCACAGGTGGTGGTCCTGTATCTCAAGGTGTTTCTCAGTAGGACACTACTGACTTTTTTTTTTTTCTGGACAATTGTTTCTTTTGTAAGACTTTACCACTTACTCTAAAATGCTGGTCATTTCTGGTGCTTGCATATTAAATACCAAAAGTGGCATCCAGTCATTACAACAACCTTCCTATGTTTCCAAACTCTCCCTGGTGGCAGTACCATTCCCCTGTGAAGAGCCACTGAGTAGAACTTAGGATCCCTGGCAGGAACCTTCAGCGTCATCATGGTTCCACACCCCCATCTTGTAGACAGAAAAAGTGAAATCTTCTGCAGACTTTATTAAGTAGGAACAGGCCCAGAACTCAATTTTCATGGCTTTCAGGCAGACATCCCCCAAATCTCGATGCTGTCAAGCTCTAAAAAGAGTCTCCAACTTCCCTCTTGTATCTCATTCATATCCTCCAAAAACTCTCTTGATTACAAAGCAAGTGTAAATCTCTAGCAACTTCTTCCTTTAGCAATATGTATCAGCCTACTTTTTCTCAAACTTAAGGTACTGGCTGGTGGTGAAGCCAATAGGCAAAAATCTGTGCTTGGAGCTAGAAGAAAACCCAGGCATCTTCAGATGGAGAGTGTGGGTAAGATTAAAAGGTGTGGGAAATATATAAATATATATATATAATTATATGAATATATTATATATTTAATGTTATATATATAACAATTATATATATATATAAAATATATGTATATATTTGTATATGAGGAGAGAGAGAGACTTATCTTCATGAAGTTTCAGAATGCTAAGGATAAAACAATAATTTAGAAGCTTCTAGAAAGGCAAAACAAACAAATTTCTTCAAAGGAATAATAATCAGATTGACATCATAATTCTCATCAGGAGCACTGAATTTGAGTACCAATGGCACAAGTAAGTACCACTGCCTAGTAAGTAACAAAATCTTCAACATTATCTGAGGAAAAAATTTTTGAATTAAAATTCTGTATCACTCAAATGAGAGGATAAAATAAAATGTATATGTGTATGTATAAATGAGTGTGTACATACACATATATGCAATAAAAAAGTTTACGTGCTGTACAAAAAATACTCCAAGATATATTCCACAAAAAAAAAAAAAAGAAAAGTCCTAGAAAGACTTCGATTTCACAATATAATGGAGCTAACACAGGAGTTCAATAAAAAGAAATGTAAATCCTGCATTCCAGCCATACAGCACATCTAGAAATCCACTGAACTTGCTGCTTCCAGGATGTTGTAGGACTCAGTGTGGGCAGCCACTCCCAGGTGAAGCAGAGGGAGTGTTCCCCTGGCTTTGGCCTCTTGTTCACAGAGGGCTTCCAATTCCTCCTCTAAAGCCGGTTATGTGATCATAGAGATGCACTGATGAGGTCAAACTCTTAAAATTTTTTGACAGTTTGAGCTTCCTTCACAGAAAACTTAAACAGTGGCTTAAATAATATAGGAATTACTCATGAAATTAAAAGATCCTGAGGTTGGCAACCCTTAAGGCTGGCCAGTGTAGCAGCTCAAAGGACTCCAGGACGAGGACTCCAGGAAAGCCTAGCCTTCTTTCCCTTATGAGCTTGCTAAGGTCTTCGTGCAACGTATTGGTCAAGAAGAATGGGAATGAGAGAAGGTTGAAAGGGCAGATGCCAACTGGGTTTGCTCTGCCTTTAAGAACTGTGCCCAAATTTCCTCCAGATGATTTCCACTTATATCTTATTGAGCAGGCCTCTCTCTCAAGTACACCTGGTCTGCAACAGAAGCTAGGTAATGTCATTTTTTAAAACTAGGTATAGTGTCATGCCAACAGAATTATAGTTCTACTAGTAAGAAAAATGTATGTAAATAATCCAAATTGGGTACTCATTCACTTTTTATAATAGGCTTTAATTTTTAGAGCAGTTTTAGGTTTAGAGAAAAATTGAACAGAAAATACAAAGGTCCAATATATGCTTTCCCCCAACACACACACACACACACACACACACACACACACACACACTCAATTTCTCTTATTATGAGCATTACTGTGGTTCACTAATTACAACTGATGAATCAGTACTGATACACTATTATTAACTAAAGTCCAAGTTTGCATTAGGGTTCAGTCTTTGTGTTATGGGTTTTGACAAATGTATAGTGTCAAATATCTGACAATGCATAAATTTAGCCCCATAAAGTAGGTATCATTTCCATTTTAAAAATTAAGAAACTGAAGCTAAGAGAGGTTAAGAGACTTGCTAAAAGCCACATGGGTCTAATGTAGTAAAAACCAGGTTTCAAACCACTTATTTTAATTTCAAATCCAGTGCACTTTTGTGTCTCATAAACATTAACATTTTGTGTTCACCACACAAGCTTAAGCTTCAGAGAATGTCCTATGCATTGTCAGATGTTTTTTATATGCATATATTTTTTAAATATATCAGAGCCCTCAAAAAAGTGGAAGTGGGGGACGCCTGGGTGGCTCAGTTGGTTAAGCAGCTGCCTTCGGCTCAGGTCATGATCCCAGCGTCCTGGGATCGAGTCCCACATCGGGCTCCTTGCTTGGCAGGGTGTCTGCTTCTCTGTCTGCCTGTGCTCATTCGCTCTCTCTCCTTCTCTGTCTGACAAATAAATAAATAAAATCTTTAAAGAAAAAAAAAAAGTGGAAGTGGCCCTACGTTTTCTTGACCTCAATTAGACTCTGCTAAGAAGACTATCTTCAAAAAAATATTTTTTTGTTTCAACAAACAGTATAGTAAGCAAGTTACACAGTGTCTGTAAAACACACACACATACACAAACCTTTGTGTTATGATGAAAGAAGAATGACAAACATTTTGTGTAAAGGGTCTGACTATATAAATATATATATATTTAAGATTTATTTATTTACTAGAGAGAGAGAGAGGATAGCTCTTCAAGATCTTGATTTCACTTTCTTTGTATATATACCCATCACTAGGATTGCTGGATCAGATGGTGGTTCTATTTTAATTTTTTGAGAAACCTCTAAACTGTTTTCCATCAAGACTACACCAATTTACATTCGCACCAACGGTGCTCAAGAGTTCCCTTTTCTCCACATCTTTGCCAACATCTGTTATCTCTTGTCTTTTTGACTAGAACCTTCTATCAGAGATGAGGTGATATTTTATTATGGTTTTGATAATGGATAAATGGATAAAGATATGATATATCCATTATATCATATATATGATTATATATATACATATATATATGTTGTGTAATATACACACACAATGAATATTATCCAGCCATGATAAAGAAGGAAATCCTGACCTTTGTGACAACATGGACGGGACTTGAGGTTAAATACACTAAGGCAGACAAAAGAAAGACAAATACTGTACAGTTTCAGTTATATATGAAATCCACAAAAGCCAAAATCATAGAAACAGAGAGTAGAATGGTGATAAAATAATGGGGATTGAGGGGAGGGAGATATTGGGAGATGTTTGTCAAAAGGTACAAACTTCCAGTTATAAGATGAATAAGTTTCAGGGATCTAATGTACAGCACAGTGATTATAACTAATAGTACTGTTTTAGATACTTGAAAGTTGCTAAGAGAGTAAACCTTAGAAGATTTCACCACAAAAAAGAAATGGTAATTTTGTGGGCTTTTTTTAAGGATTTTATTTGTTTATTTGACAGAGAGAGAGATCACAAGTAGACAGAGAGGCAGGCAGAGAAGGGGGGTGCGAAGCAGGCTCCCCACTGAGCAGAGAGCCCAATGTGGGGCTGGATCCCAGACCCTGAGATCATGACCCGAGCTGAAGGCAGAGGCTTAACCCACTGAGCTACCCAGGCGCCCCAAGAAATGGCAATTCTGTGTTATAAGGGTGTTAAGTAATGCTACTGTGTTGATCATCTCTCAATATACATGTATCGAAATAATGAACGGTACACCTTAAACTTAACAGTGTTATGTGTCGATTATGTCTCTTTACTACTGAGCCTAGAAATTCCTAAGGAGGGAGGGGGGAGGGTGACATAAACAGCAGGGGACAAATAATCAGTCTTCACAGAAGAGATCGGGATAGCCAGTCCAGGCCTGGGAGCCTGGGACCAGCAATTATACCACTACTATAAGAGATTTGTGAATCTAGCTGAGGAGCAGGCTCCTGGCAGATAAACCAAATAGTACTCCTACACATCAATAATACTACTATTTCTCAAATGTACTAGACTTTATTGTAATTAAGTAAATTCTTATTTATTTAAAAGTATTACTAAATTCATTTATAGTATCTTACATTTTCTCAATTAGTATTAGAAGGTAATTCCTCCATATTTAGAAGTGTACAGTCTTTTTAATTGTGAAAATGAGATCCTTATACTTAAAAAGTTAGGAACTACTGTGTTAATAAGTATTGGAGGCTCCATTCCCTGACCACGGTGTATTAAACAAAAGGAGAAGGGAGACAGGGAGAATGGGGCAGTCCAGGCACACTATAGAAAACCAAAAATATTCTTCTAAATAATACTCCTATTAAAGAAAAAAATCAAATAAACATTTTATAAAAGTGAGCAAGAAAGTTACATATTAAAACTTCTAAACTTAATATCAATTTTGACAATTTATAATTTTTGCAAGAGACTTGATTTTAAGTGAAATAGAAAATACAAAGTTATCAAGATTGATTTTAAAAGAAATAGAAAAACCGAATGTTCTTTAAACATAAGCAATATTGAAAAAGATGATAAACAGAGCTCTTCCAACAGAGCTCTCCCTTCAAGAACAGATAATTCCTATCAAATTTAAACTGTTCCAGAGACTTGAGAAACACAATTTTCTAAGTAATTTTTCAAGACTAGCATAATGCAAATACACAAATTGGGACAAGAACAAAAAATATTTAAGAAAATCATAGGCTAGGGACGCCTGGGTGGCTCAGTGGGTTAAGCCTCTGCCTTCGGCTCGGGTCATGATCTCAGGATCCGGGGATCAAATCCCGCATTGGGCTCTCTGCTCAGCGGGGAGCCTGCTTCCCCCCCTTCTCTCTCTCTGCCTGCCTCTCTGCTACTTGTGATCTCTCTCTCTGTCAAATGAATAAAATTAAAAAAAACTTAAAAAAAAAAAAGAAAATCATAGGCTAATATGATTTACAAATAATACAGTGCAAAAACATAATACTTTAAACAATAATAAATTAATTTTAACTTTCTATTAAATAATAATATAATGGCTAAGTTGGGCTTATTCTAGGAAGTTTTATTTTATTTTTTTAAAGGTTTTATTTATTTGTCAGAGAGAGAGTGTGCATAAAAGCAGGGGGTGTGGCAGGCAGCGGGAGAAGCAGGCTTCTCACGGAGCAAGAAGCCCAATGCTGGACTTGATCCCAGGTCTCTGGGATCTGAAGGCTGAAGCTGAAGGCAGACATTTAAGTGACTGAGCCACCCAGGCGTCCCTAGGATGTTTTATTAGAAAAATCTACATGAACAGGTTAAAGGAAAAAAACTCAGGTTATTTTGAAAGATAAAAAAAATTAATAAGGGGCGCCTGGGTGGCTCAGTGGGTTAAGGCCTCTGCCTTCGGCTCAGGTCATGATCCCAGGGTCCTGGGATCGAGCCCCGCATCGGGCTCTCTGCATGGCAGGGAGCCTGCTTCCCTTCCTCTCTCTCTGCCTGCCTCTCTGCCTACTTGTGATCTCTGTCAAATAAATAATAAATAAAAAATCTTTAAAAAAAAAATTAATAAATTTCACCTCACTTTCATGATGGAGGAATTATATCTTAATACCAACTGATCGAGCAAATACAGGAGAAGACACCATAAATGAATTCGATAATACTTTCAAATGAATTTGACTTTCCTTAATCACAAAAGCTAATTTGATAATGGGTGACAAGCAGAAGACTTCAACAAATGATAGAGTGAAATAGTAGAAGGGTTGTTATTAATAAATTCTGTGTATCCCAGATTGTGCTGAAATAACAGAAAAGACCTCAAAATCTCAAATTTTTTTTATAACAACATAGGTGTATTGCTCTCATCTCATGACAATTGCTTGTCAAATCTGGCTTTGCTCCACATCGTATTTTTGGCTCAAATATTCCACTCCCTTGTCCTTTGTCACACAAGCACATAGATATCTGTATGAAAATGTTCATTGGAGCATTATCTGTAATAACAAAATTTGGAATAACTTAACATCTATAATCAGGGGAATAATTTTTAAAATTTGGTAAACTCCTACTTATGAATAAAGGAAGTTTATCTTTAAGAATTGATAAGATCTATGAATGCTAAGAAAAAGTTCTGGAAGGAAACATAGAAAACAATGGAAGTTGTTCTGGGCAAGTTGTAGAGTTGGAGAAGGGTGATATCAGTGTTCTCTTCTCTTGCTTTACACTTCAATATTGTTTAAACTTGTTGTACAGTGAACATATTACATTTTATTTGAAATTAAAAATAAGAATTTTTTTTTTAAAGATTTTATTTATTTATTTGACAGAGATCACAAGTAGGCAGAGAGGCAGGCAGAGAGAGAGAGAGGAGGAAGCAGGCTTCCCGCTGAGCAGAGAGCCTGATGTGGGGCTCGATCCCAGGACCCTGGGATCATGACCTGAGCCGAAGGCAGAGGCTTTAACCCACTGAGCGCCCCTAAAAATAAGAATTTTGACTATTGTATGTCTTTGTATTTCCCTGTCTTCTTAATTTGGTGTATACTTCTGTATACTCACTCAGTTTGCTTTATCAAGTTCTTGTTCTTCTAGGAGATTTTACGTGTTTTCTGCTGTTTGTTTGTTTCTGTTGTTTATTACATAAAAGTTTAAAATGGTAGTAACATTTTGTCTTTATAGATTATATTTTTTATCCAGATATTATCACTTTCTATGTCTCATTTGATTCTTTGAAATTTGAATTCTATTTTTTAGAAATGTGTGATGTCATTCCTGCTTTTATTTTGTTTGTACTTGTTGAGTGGACGTAGCCTCTCACTTTATTTGTACCCTTTCCTAGTTACCTTGGTGCTTCTCCTAGAAACTATATAGCATTGATTTAAAAAGTGTAATTGAGGGACGCCTGGGTGGCTCAGTTGGTTAAGCAGCTGCCTTCGGCCCAGGTCATGATCCCAGCGTCCTGGGATCGAGTCCCATATCGGGCTCCTTGCTCGGCAGGGAGCCTGCTTCTCTCTCTGCCTCTGCTCGCTCGCTCTCTCTCCCTCTCTCTCTAACAAATAAATAAATAAAAAATCTTTAAAAAAAAAAAATAAATTTTTTTAAAAAGTGTAACTGAAGCCTGAAAATTCAGAGTTTTAACAAAATCTTCAAACAATGAATTATGGTTCAAATTTGGTTCTTTGAGAAGGAAAATGCTTAGTTAGCCATTATGTCTTATTCGACAAGGAAAATGTTAGTGAATTTTTACATACTTGTTATCCTAAAATTTAAAATAAACACATATTCTTTAACTTGTTATTATAAAGTTGAATTTCTGGGGCGCCTGGGTGGCTCAGTGGGTTAAAGCCTCTACCTTCAGCTCAGGTCATGATTCCAGGGTCCTGGGATCGAGCCCCACATCAGGATCTCTCCTCAGCAGACAGCCTGCTTACCCCCCTCTCTCTGTGCCTGCCTCTCTGCCTACTTGTGATCTCTGTCAAATAAATAAATAAAATATTTTTTTAAAAAATGAGTTTTGGAACGCTGAGAAGAAATAAAATAAAATAAAATAAAATGAAAAAAAATTTCTTCTGGTATAAACTATTTTAAAATAAAACACAAGTGATTCTAACAGACTAAAACACGAGGCAGAGCCTCAATCCGCCATGTCAATAACACCAGTCTGATGAAAAACAATGATTTAATAAGGTTATCTTATGGGTTATTTTCAAAGAAACTACAAAGGATGATGAATAGAAAAATGGAAATCAGGGAAAAAAACAAAACAAAATAAAACATGGCTATATCTAGCCCTCTATCACATTAGGATTCACATCTGCCGACGGGATAGCTAAACTGGAAGAAGTTTAAGTACTATCCAACACATTCTACCAAAAATCTTTGCCCTGCAGCAAATCAAGGCCTTGTGATCATGTCTGAGTTTGTATCCATGAGAAAGATTAAATGGTGAACTAATCCTCTATCAAAGCCCAGGCACTGTGAAAGGTACTGGAATAAAGGAGGATACCTGTAAACCCCACCCTCCTGAGCTTACAGTTTAATATACTTGCCTATTACTCAGGTCTGTGCTGTCCAATATGGTAGCATCAGCCAAACAGAGCTACTGAAATTTAAACAAAATTTGAAAGTTTTAGACTAACACTAACACATGTTAGTATCTAACATGCTAAATAGCCAAATGTGGCTAGTGGTTACTTTTAGGGCAGTGCAGACAGAGAACAGTGCCATCATTGCAGGAAGTTCTATTGGAAAGTATTGCTCTAGACGTCTGGTACATATGACTTGGACAGGGTTTTGAAAAGGATAGGTCATTATATATGGTGACAAAAGCTGTTACATGATGAAAGGAACCTGGTTCCTGAATAAATCTCCATGCAACCAAATGCCCCATAAACCTGTACATTCACCTTGGAATCTTATGTGAAAGAGAAATAAACTTATTTCTTGAACCACTGTATTTTGGAGGTCTCTTTGTTACAGCAAGTTAAAAATTAAGTTTTATCTCAGTTGTCACCAACCCTGCTTTCATATGGCCTTCTATTCCTCTTACCTTAATTAAAGCAAACTGTGCCCTTATATCAGCTGATCCCTTCAACAAGAGGATAGTCATCCATAAAAATAATTCACACTATGGTGTTAATGACTGAATTCCAATGGCTAGCACATATTGTGTTAATCTTTCTTGGAATCATCTTTTTTTTTATTAATAGAGATGCCAGAAAAAGGGGTGGGGAGGAATCTCTAATGGAAAAATTTTAAGTATTAACACTCAACAGTAGAGAGAGGTGTTGGAGTCTGAAGCTTTCTTGTCATCTCTCCATACATTCACGGGTGAGTCTTCTACATATAAAGGGCAGCATTCGAATTCAGGATTTAATTGCAAAATTTACTTATAAGGAAAAAATAAAGGAAGAGAAAAATCCATTTCTGTGCTGTCTCTTTGTAAATTAATACTGGGAGGGGTAATCCAATTCTTCTCAAGCATCACAATTCTGTGGCTGTAAATGAGGCTGTGTTACATTTATGGCCTTGTTAGAGCCATGAAGGAATCTGGCAAGGATTTCAGTACTTTAAAAAACATAACACCTTGCATACAAGAATTATTCAATAAATATTTGTTTAGACAGTCCCCATTAGGTAGGCTTACATCCTTGAATTAGTCCAGTAAGCCAGTAACTTCTTTTGTCCTGAGTCATGATGCTCTCACTAACTAGCATTTTTCTCTGCAAGATCTACCTGCCAATAGCTGTGGCCCATCTTTATAACCACAACAGCAAAATGAGGGGAATCCTCCTTTCCTCTGTGTTATACTTAGGCAAGGTGGAGGGGTCCAAACAGCAGGGTTGCTAGGTTCTCTCCATTGACACAGATGCCTTATTACAAACCTGAGTCTGGTTGCATTGGCCAGATCTTACTGGGGAGCTCTCCCACAGGGATTTCATCATCCCTTCCTGCAATGTGATTTCTACTGCTCAACTTCCATCCTCATTCCCCAGCTCCCTCCCTTGGGCTCACCCAATCTGTCTAAATGAGATGTGGTTCAAATTTTATTTTTCTCCAGAGGCTAGTCAGCCCCAACCTAAGTCTTACATTGATTGTGTCTTATAGTAGCTGTTGGTCAGTCATGTTCTAGCTGTGCCTTACAATCTGGGTCAGAGTTGTTCATATTTTGTCACTTCAGTTAAGTGATATGTACTGCTCTATAAGCATATTGAGTTGAATTGCCATTTAGAATGTCTTCAAGAAGATTATACTATGATTCAGCTTTAAAATGAAATGCTATTGTGTACAAAGAAAGGAACATAAAAAGAAATGGGATATAAATATGATTTTAGTAAAGCAAAGTTTGTCATTGGTGGATGACTGAAATTCCTATTTTCTTCCAAACACAACAAAGTGCTTTGTAGGAATGCAGAAAGGAAGATGCCCGCAAATAAATGAATCCATTTATATTTTGTTACTGTAATATGTAGAAAAGAATTGACAATCACACTCAAGCAATGCATGTGAAGGCAGGAGGAATGGCCAAAACCATCAGAATGGAAGAAGAAATTTTTTAAGTAATGAGAGGCCAATATGCGTGAATCATGCATCCAGCGGGACTAGGATTAAAGTATCAAAATTAGTTTGTCAGACATTTCCTTCCAAGTTTGAACAGGAACCACTTAACTTCCAATACAAGTAATTTAATTGAGAAAAATATGAAATGGAATTTAACCAAACAGGACACTCTAATGAAACCCAGTGTGCTTTGAAATTACATGATCAATGTCATGAAATCAAGAAATCAAAATCATGAATTTAGGTAACAAAAGGTGGCTTGTTACTGTAATACTGTACAAGACTACCAATGGCCAAATGCTGGGTTCCATACTTAATTATAAAACAGAAAAATCTAAGAATAAGAAATTTCCCCCAAAGAACATTAACTCCTTTCAAAAAAAAAAAGCATAGCAGCTGAGCAGATGGAGGACAGGAGACTAAATTCCACCAGGAAGGACCAGAAGCACTAAGTAACCTATCAAATGTGTTAGTTCTAGATGTTTTTAATACGTGTTGAACAATTATAGCAAGGACAGAAGGACAGCATCAAACTTATTGGTGGATTGGAAGAAAATACCAGAGGAAATAGCAGAGCATTCTTTAAGAAACAATGCATCATCAAGGCTCTTGAGGGCATAGTGGATGACACTGTAAAGAAAAACTAGGCATTGATACTCTTTTTTTTTTTTTTTTAAGATTTTATTTATTTATCTGACAGAGATCACAAGTAGGCAGAGAGGCAGGCAGAGAGAGAGAAGGAAGCAAGCTCTCCACAGAGCAGAGAGCCCGATGTGGGGCTGGATCCCAGGACCCTGGGATCATGACCTGAGCCGAAGGCAGAGGCTTTAACCCACTGAGCCACCCAGGGGCCCCCAGGCATTGATACTCTTGAGTTGAAAGTTGAAAGTCATTTGGGAGAGTCAAATCCAGAATGGGGAGAGTTTTAGAAATAATTTAACCAATCCATTTCATTTTCTTTTTCTTCATAAAGGAAAGAGTGATACATGATTTTTTTTGACTATGTTAAATAAGTCTAAAAGTCTCTTCACTACCTTTAAGTATAAAATAAATTTTCAAAAAGCACACAGAAGCATTGTGCCATGGTTTAACTTAAAATGTTTTATCTTTCTTAGTAGTAATAAGATAATGGTGCATCTCTGAATCAGTGGCACCTTCAATTCCATGAAATATAATGCACTTTTTGGCTCTTTGCTTTTCTGGTTAGTTGTAACGGGTTAGACAACCTCAAGTACAAATCCTAAGTATGGCCATTTTCAGTGGTGAAAATTAAACTCCAAACTCTCAATCCTAACTTTGGGGACACTGTCTGGCTTCTCCAGGAATTGTATATACACACTCCGCTGGGCAGTTGATCTCCTTCAGCACCAAACCATGGGCTCTTTATGGGGTTCTCCTTAAAGAATGAGAATATTTGGTGACAAATTTATGAAATAGCCCTTTACATTTGCCACAAATACACCAAAATAACTGACGTTTTTCCAACGTTCAATAAGCATTTTATACTATGCTCTAGATATGACACTAGCCAGCTCTCATTTGAAGCAAACTTAACTTTTGGCATGGTCTTGCTATTTTTGCCCTAACTCATCATTAGCCAAAATATTAAGCCTCAAGATGTTTAATTAGAGAGGCATATTTTCATAGATTCATAATCCGTGTAAGAAATATAGTCAGGTGAAGGCATAACAAATTATAGTCACTCTTTCTTCGAATGTCATAGTGCTCACAGAAGCAGCCTGCTGACAAGCAGGATAAGGCTATTTTTAGCCCATCACCTTTTTAGAACATTTGTGATTGTTAATTATGACCATTTGGAGCTCACAGATGGCATATGAAATCGTAGCGTTCTGCTTTAGATAATGAGGATGGTGGTATAATAAATAAATCATTGTGAAATCAAAGGACATTGTTGGTGCACAGCGTGGTGTATTTGGTTATTTACTGCACATAGTACCTTGGTTGTTAATAGTGCTTTATACTTGATTTCTAGCCACCACTGCATCTGCCACTCTGGTCTCCCTTTGACACCATTTCCATCATCTCACCTCTCTACTTATAACCTATGGTGTCTCCTTTCTGCTGCCCCATCAATCCTGAGTTCCTCAGTTTGGATTCCAAGGCTCCATAATCAGACACGATTTTGCCAGCTGAAACATTTTTCCGTGGCTCCCACAGGCAACTCTCCCCCAGTTAGTACATTCTTCACCCTGGTTCCTTATGCCTTCTGCTCATTGCCAGTCATATTTTCACTGATGATCTCCCCACATAAAATGCCTATTTTCCTTCCTTCTGCCTATCAAAACTCTCCCAGTTATTAGCATAGAACCATGCTATCACAAAACAAGTGTTTACTTTACCAAGTATCATCATTTTCTCTCCTGAATTGCAACTGCACAGGAAGTACCACATAGTTTTACAATAATTGTTCCCTGATTATGTCACCGTATAGCTCTTCGCTCAAAAGATGGCAATGTTCCAAGTAATGGAAAACCTGGCATGTTCTTAAGTGGCTTTCTCACTACACCAAATGAAAATGCAGATGAGAGGAGGAAGAGTAGATGGTTAATAGATACCTGTTGAGTGTCTGATACAGAAATGATCTCTAGCAAAACATCAAAAGATTAGGCTTTGCAGGTTCATTCCCTTAAAAGAGAGGAAGCTGAGTGCAGCAGGTGGTGTAGAATGTTGACCCTAATCATATAATAAATTGTTGTTCAGAAATTAACCTTTCTATAAACTGCCAAGCACCTCTCCAAGCTTCATGTCACAGCAATCTAAAGTTCCAGGGCTCAAATATCCAATTTAATATCTGAGGCTTTCCAAGGCTAAGGAAGACTGTGCAAAGGAAGGGATTTATTTTTTAGAAACCATTAGCTCTTGGGGCACCTGGGTGGTTCAGTTGATTAAGAGTCTCCCTTCAGCTCAGGTCATGATCTTGAGGTCCTAGGATCAAGACCCACATTGGGCTCCCTGCTCAGTGGGGAGCCTGCTTCTCCCTCCCCTCCCTGCTTATGTTCTCTCCCACTATCTCTGTGGTTGTCACTGTCTGTCTCTCAAATAAATAAATAAAATCTTTAAGAAAAAAAAGAAGAAACCATTAGCTTTTTGTTAAAAAATTCAGTGCCACATTTCACATTGACACAAGTATTTGGCACAGTGTTTCAGTTATTATTATTCATTTAACACTTTGGTGTTCCTACCACTGAGATGAATAAAAATCACATTCACACAATGAGTTATCAAATGTTACTTGAAAGCAAAGAATGAAGAGATTTGATTAGCTACAAACTGATTTACATTTGGAAAGCTTAAATTTTAAAGACAAAAGTTTACAATGAACTAATATAAACAAAAAGAGAGAGAAGATAAAGAATGCAAGCTAAAAGAGGTTCAGGAAACTCAGCGAGATAGAAGGTAACTTACAAATTAACTTGAGCATCCATTTGTCACATCAGGTCTTGATAAGCTATGTCTCAATGGCCTTAATTTTGTTGATGTAGAAAAGATGTAGTCTTCCTAGGGTGTGTGTGTGTATTCTTGCTGAGCAAATTGGAAGTGTAAAATGCATACTCTGTGGGCGACTGTTTACTTGAGAGAAAAGAATAAATTGTGTGTTGAAGAAAAAGCAGAGACCAATCTATTGAAAATCTAATTACTTATTAACATTCCCTACTCAGAATTTATCTATGATACCAATTTATTTGATAACTTTGATATTTTCCACTTCAGAGACTTCAGATAATTAGATACATTGGATTTTAAGGTAGGTAGAATTTATTTTATTTCATTAATCCCTGCCTCTTCTTTTTTCTTCATATTAACTTTTTCTATAACTATTCACACAAATTTTGGGTGACTCTTTTCAACAATATTTTTACTCAGCCTTTAAGATATAGTATATGAGAACCTAAGCTGTGGGCTCTGAGGATACCAATTAATAAAATACAGAAAAAATAATTTCTTTATATATGAAGTGAGAGAGTTTTTGTGCAGTTGAATAAAGTTAGAACTGTAGTTATAGGAAACTAACTTGTGCAGAAGAATTTGATGGGAAGTCAGGATGAGCTAAAGTGCTATTTCCCATTGTCTCCTGTGTGAACATATGTATTTTTTTTCTGTATCTCTCCAGTCATTCTTTCAAGACAAAGGATTCTATAAATGGAATGTAAGGTGCCTAAGTGTGGTATATAATTATGTCCTAATAGAGGTTTCTTTTTCTATAAGATTTCCAATGACTGAGTGCTTGATATGTGGTTTGTTTTCTAATTACAATCAATCATTTTCTCCTTGAAGTCATTCTTGTAACACATCTCTCCCATTATTTTTAGATCTATGACAAATCATATATTCTGTACTAATTCAGAAATGTTTTCCATTGAGTACCTCTCATCAAATACAATTTTAAAGAAGAAACAAATAGTTGTGTGATCCCAAGGGTTGGCTTCACTTCAAATAGAAATGAAATTAATCCCATTATACCAGTTAACCCATCAGTGATTGCTGTGGGGAGAACTAATCTTAAGCCTATGTAACGAAGTCAATTGCTATCATTGGTAATGGATCCACATCCCTATAAGTCTCCCTCATATAGTTATTTATTCTTGAATTCCCTTCAATAAAAGATGGTTTTCATTTCTACACTCCTGTTAAAATATAAATAGCTCTGGGAGAGGTAATATGCAGATCTAAATTCACACAAAAGTAAAAATATCTAATATCAACTGATATCAACTCTTTCCTGAGAAAATTTGTTCTGTTGCACAGCTGACTCTAAGAACTTGGAGGAACCCATTGTGAAAGCAGGAAAGGATGCAAGCAATGTGGGATATGCCAAGCACAAATTTCTCCTTATTTGCAATCTTGCCTGTATTCTCACTGTCTGGAGGTTAGCAGAATTACTCTTAAAATTTTTCAATCTTAAACCCCATGCTCCGTCAGTTACTTGAGTCCCAGGAAAAGAGGTTTGCAACTAGAACCTAAATTACAATAATCAAATCTTTACATTTTTAAACATATGTATACATACATATGTTTAAATTAAGTGTTGAGGCACCTGGATGGCTCAGTTGGTTAAGCCTCGCACTGGATTTCAGCTCAAGTCATGATCTCGGGGTCATGAGAGGGTGCCAAGCATCAGGCTCTATGCTCCATGTGGAGTCTGCTTGGGATTCTCTCTCTCTTTCTGCCCCTCCCCCTCCTCGAGCTAAATAAATAAATAAGTAAAACCTTTTAAAAATTCATTAATTAGTTAACTAAGTGCTTAGTGAAGTTTCTGAAGTTCAATCCATGATGTAAATTCAACCTAATTACCTTTTTGATAAACTTGGGGGAGGAAGCAACTAAGCCTCCTCAGATGGTCTTGAATTTCACTGACATTGTCTGGGTTCTCTAAGCTATGGAGAATGAACAAATGAATAAGTGAAAGAACAGAGAAACCAAAGGGCATGAAAATGAGTAGAAGCAACCTGGTAAGTAAACAGTCTGATTATAGTAAAATCATTCTCCATAAGTGACTGCTCAACAGCTATAGGCTTTATTTTATTTTATTTTTTAAAAGATTTCATTTATTTATTTGCCAGAGAGAGAGAGATCACAAGTAGGCAGAGAGGCAGGCAGAGAGAGAGGGGGAAGCAGGCTCCCTGCTGAGCAGAGAGCCTGATGCTGGGCTCCATCCCAGGACCCTGGGATCATGACCCGAGCTGAAGGCAGAGGCTTTAACCCACTGAGTCACCCAGGTGCCCCTATTTTATTTTATTCTTAAAGATTTTTTTTTTAATTTGAGAAAGAGACAGATCAGGAGCAGAAGGGAGGGGTGAAGGGAGAAGCAATGCAAGACTTGATCCCAGGACCCCAGGATCATGGCCCCAGCCAAAGGCAAATGCTCAACCAGCTGAGCCACCCAGGCACCCTAGGTTTTAAATATAACTAAAGGTCCTTTGGGTCAGACCCTTCACTTGGTAAGATATACCATGATGTCTGGAAAGCCTAGGAAGAGTGATGACAGTTGCATTAAAAAGTAGCACTTTCCAATCTATCTCTTCCAATGGAGGCGAGTATACCCATAGCACAGCTGCTTGGGGTTTCAGCCTTCTTGCACATCACACTGAGAAGGTCTGAGACTGATGGGGAATGATTCTATGGTGGTGTTAGGCATTATTTGAAAAGCCCTTGTGCTTCATTGTGTTTGCTTTTACTGGCTTGTGGAAAGTGAAAAGATTGCTATTATGTGGTGCTCTGTGGTAAAACCTCTCATTTCACAAGATATACATGTGTGGATTTCGATCCAAGGAGTTCCGGCCACCCAGGAGGTAACTGCTCCATATGCCTTAACCTCTGATTTATCACAGAAGAAATAAAGGTCACATTCTTCATAAAATACAGAATGTTTTTGCCGGCTAGAGTTTATTCTATACAGGAAGAATAATGGGAAATTTAACAGAACCAGAGCCAGAATATTTAAACAAAATAATTACCTGTCTGAATTATTCAGGATAAGAAATTTCTCCCCTTAAATAATGGCTTAACCAGGCCTATTTAAATAGCCCTATCAGTATTACTAAGTGAGACTTTATTTTAATAAATCTAAAAGATTTAAGGAAAAGAGGGTTCATTTTAAAATTGCTGAACAGATAACTAGTTAACTAAAAACAATGACATAAAATGTTGAAATACACTTACATAGCATAAAAAAATGCTAACTGAAGATATGGATCTTTCAGTACGAAGCAACATAAAATTCTTTTTGGCCCTAATTTACCTGAAGAATCTTTTGCTATCACTTAAAAGACTTTCATGTAGTCAAAATCAATTTCTCACACTCCCTTGGACTATTTTGTTGATTTTTGACATCCCACATATGCAAAATCATTTACTCAAAGTGACTAGAGAAGTGGAAAAATTAGAGTTTCATGGTTTACGAATTGGAATTTATACAGATTTTACAGCTTTGCTTTTAAAGAAAGGAAAATGTTTTTTGCAGTTAAGAAATCACTCCAACAGATGGGCCTATCTCCTCTATTTTTATTTCTAGTTGGCTTACGGGTGAATTACCCTGGACATAGTTATAAATTTGAAATTATAGGAACTGCTGAGGGGTGATTTTTTTTTTCTGGCTATAAAATACAATGAGGACACAGCTGCAGCATCTAGAAAGTGAGGAAAGCTAAAACCATAAAAATAATACTATTTCCTCTTCCTTGTTTTGGATGCAAGCTCTGAAACAAGAATGAGCTTATCTGGTTTCCCATTATCTATAATGATTAATCTGAGGCCACATTCCCAGAAGAGTAATTAGCCAGTCAATTACTTCAGTGTGAATCCAGCATTTCTGATTAAGTGTAACTTTACGATTAGAAGTTACCAAACATCCAATAAAATATAGTACAGGGTATCTTTTAAACTGAGGTGGGAAGGGTGTGGAAAGAAGCAAAATATGACATGAATAAACTGGTTGACTTAACTCCACTGAAAAGAGATCTTGGAACAATTGTGAATCACCTATTGAATATGAGTCAGCACTGAAATTCTGTCTACTTATCTTTTTACATACATGTTTGTTGGGTTTTTATATGTGTTTTTCCTGCTCTGTGCTCAGACTGTAACTATCTACTTTGTACATTTTCATTAAGAGCTGATTCTTCTGATGTTTGATTTATTTCAGGGCTACCCACTTTCCCCATTATCTCCCAATTACCTCCTATATACTGGTGTCAGGAGCAGGGCTCTGAATAGCCATTTTCTTTTTCCCTTTTTTTTTTAAAATTCAAGTATGATTAACTTACAACATTATATTAGTTTCAGGTTTACTATGATGATTTACAATTGTACACATTACTCAGTGCTCATAAGTGTGCTCTTAAGCCTCTTCACCTGTTTCACCTACCCTTCCACCACCTCCCCTCTGGCAAACCCACCAATTTATCCTCACATTTAAGAGTTTGTTTTATTTTTTTTCCTCTTTAATTCCACATATGAGTGAAATCATATGGTATTTGTCTTTCTCTGACTGACTTATTTCACTTAGTATTATACCCTTTATATCCAGCCATGTTGCAAATGGCAAGATTCCATCTTTCTAATGGCTGAGTAATATTCTAGTGTGTATGTATGTATGTATGTGTGTGTGTGTGTGTGTACACAACACACCACATCTTCTTTATCCATTCATGGGTGGACACTTGAGTTGGTTCCATATCTTGCCTGTTGTAAGTAATGCTGCAATGAACATAGGGGTGCAGATATCTTTTCAAACCAGTGTTTTCATTTTATTTGGTAAATATCCAGTAGTGGAATTACTGGATATTTCTTGGTAATTTCCCTTTTAATCTTTTTGAGGGACTTCTATACTGGTTTCCACAGGGGCTGTACCAATTTACACTTCTAACAAGGGTGCACAGGGATTCCTTTTTCTCTACATCCTCACCAACACTTGTTACTTCTTGTGTTTTTTATTTTAGCCATTCTGACAGGTACTATCTCAGAGTTCGTATCTCGTCATGGTTTTGAACTTGTATTTCCCTGATGATGAGGGATGTTGAGCATCTTTTCATGTGTCTGTTGGCCATTTGTATGTCTTCTTTGGAATAATGTCTATTCAAGCCCTCTGCCCATCTTTAATTGGACATTTAAGATTTTTTTGTGATATTGATTTATGTATTTTGGATACTAACCCCTTATCAGATATACCCTGTGCACTTTCATCTCTCATTGGGTAGGTTGTCTTTTTTGTTTTGTCAGTGGTTTCCTTCCCTGTGCAAAAGCTTTGAATTTTGATGTAAGCCCAATAGTTGAACTTTGCTTTTGTTTCCCTTGCAAAAGGAGACATTTCTAGAACTACTTCTATGGCTAATTTCAAAGAAATCACTGACTATATTTTCTATGGTTTTAGGTCTCACATTTAGGTCTTTAATCCATTTATAGTTTTTTTTTTTTTGGTATGGATTTAGAAAGTGGTCCAGTTTCATTCTTTTGTAGCTGTCCAGTTTTCCCAACACTAACACCATTTGTTGAAGAGACTGTCTTTTTCCCATTGTATATTCTTGCCTCCCTTGTCATAGATTAACTGACCATATAAGCATATGTTTATTTCTGGGCTCTCTATTCTGTTCCATTGATCTATGTGTCCTTTTTTGTGACAGTACCATACTACTATGATTGCTACAGCTTTGCAGTATATCTTCAAATCTGGAATTGTGATACCTCCAGTTTTGTTCTTTTTTTGTTGTTGTTGTTCAAGATTGGTTTGGCTATTTGGAGTCTTGTGGTGTGGTTCCATGCAAATTTTAGGAGTATTTGCTCTAGTTCTGTGAAAAATGTTGTTGGTATTTTGATGGGGATTGCATTAAACCTATATATTGCTTTGGATAGTATGGACATTTTAACAGTAACAATTCATGAGCATGGAATATCTTTCCATTTGTCTGTGGCATCTTCAGTTTCTCTCACCAAAGTTTTATAATTTTCAGAATACAGGTCTTTCACCTCCTTGGTTAAGTTTGTTCCTAGGTTATTTTATTCTTTCTGGTGCAATTGTAAATGGGATTATTTTCTTAATTTTTCTTTCTGCTACTTCATTATTAGTGTGTAAAAATGCAACAGACTTTTGTATATTGGTTTTGTGTCCTGTGACTTTACTGAGTTCATTTATCAGTTCTAGTAGTTTTTTAGTGGAGTCTTCCAGATTTTCTATATATAGTATCATGTCATCTGCAAATAGTGAAAGTTTTACTTCTTCTTCACCATTTTAGATGCTTTTATTACTTTCTCTTGTCTGATCGGTATGGCTAGGACTGCCAGTACTATGTTGAATAAAAGTGGTGACAGTAGACAACTTCATCTTATTCCTAATCTTAGAGAAAGAGCTCTCAGTTTTTCATCATTGAATATAATGTTAGCTGCGGGTTTTTCATATATAGTTTTTATTATGTTGAGGTATGACTCCCTCTAAACCTACTTTGTTGAGGCTTTTTATCATAGTGGCTGTTGTACTTTGTCAAATGCTTTTTCTGCATCTATTGAGAAGAGATGATCATATAGTTTTTTTTAATCAACCCTTGTTAATGTGATATATCACACTGATTGATTTGCAAATACTGAACCACACTTGCCTCCTTAAAATAAATCCAATTTGGTTGTGGTGAATTATTTTTAATGTATTATTGAATTTGATTTGCTGATATTTGTTGAGGATTTTGCATCTATATTCATCAATGATATTGGCCTGTAGTTCTCTTTTTTGTAGTGCCTTTATACAGTTTTGGTATCAGAGTAATGCTGGCTTCAGAAAATGCATTTGGAAGCTTTCTTTCCTCTTCTATTTTTTGAAATAGTTTGAGAAGCAGCATCGACTCTTTAAATATTTGGTAGAATATTCCTGTGAAGTTGTTTGGTCCTGGTCTTTTATTTTTTACTGATTCAATTTTCTTGCAAGTGATTGATCTGTTCAGATTTTCTATATCCTCCTTATTCAGTCTTGGGAGGTTATATGTTTCTAGAAATGTATCTATTTCTTCTAGGTTGTTGATATATGATTTTTCATAATATTCTCTTATAATCCTTTACATTTCTCTGGTGCTGGTTGTTATTTCTCCTCTCTAATTTTTTAAAAGCTTTTATTTATTTATTAGAGAGAGTGAGAGAAAGAGCAGGAGCCCAATGTAGGGCTTGATCCCAGGACCCTGAGACTAAGACCTGAGCTGAAAGCAGACCCCTAACCAACTGAGCCACCCAGGTGCCCCCTCCTTTCCATTTCTGATTTTCATTTGAGTCCTTTTTTTTTTTTTAATGAGTCTGGATGAATGTTTATCAATTTTCAATTTTCTTGATCTTGATCTTTTCAAAGCAGCAGCTCCTGGTTTCATTGATCTGTTCTGTTGGGTTTTTAGTCTCTATTTTATTTATTCTTTTCTATTCTTTATTATTTCCTTTCTTCTATTACCCTTGTGCTTTATTTGTTCTTCTTTGTTTAGCTCCTTTAGTTGTAAGCTTGGGTTATTTATTTGAGATTTTTCCTGCTTCTTGAGGTAGGCCTATATTGTTATAATCGTCCCTTTTAGAACAGTTTTTGCTGCATCCCAAAATGTTGGACTGTCATGTTTTCGTTTTCATTTGTCTCCATGTATTTTTTTTATTTCCTCTTTGATTTCTTGGTTGACTAATTCATTGCTTAATAGCATGAGATTTAACCTGCATGTATTTGTGTTCTTTCTAGATTTTTTTCTTGTGATTTCTAATTTCATAACCATAATTTTTGTGGTCAGAAAAAAATGCATGATATGATTTTGAATTTGTTGAGACTTGTTTTGTGACTTAACGTGGTTTATTCTGGAGAATATTCCATGTGCACTTGAAAAGAATGTGTATTCTGCTGTTTTAGGATGGAATGTTCTGAAAATACCTGTTAGATCCATCTGGTGCAATGTGTCATTTAAGCCACTGCTTTCTTGTTGATTTTCTGTCTGGATAAACTATCCATCGTAAGTGGGGTGTTAAAGTTTCCTACTATTGTTGTATTACTATCAATTTCTTCCTTTATGTCTGTTAATGGTTGTATTTGGGTACTCCCATGTTGGCTACATAAATGTTTACAATTGTTAGATCTTGTTGGATGGTTCTCTTTATGAATATGTAGTCTTATTCTCTGTCTCTTATTACAGCCTATTTTAAAGTCTATTTTGTCTGTTATAAGTATTACTACCCCAACTTCTTTTTGCTCCATTGGCATGATAAATGTTTTCCCATCCTTTCCCTCTTAATCTACATGCATCCTTAGGTATGAAATGAGTCTCTTGTAGGCGGCATATAAATGGGTCTTCTTTTTTATCCATTCACCCTATGTCTTTTGATTGAAGTATTTAGCCTACTTACATGCAAAGTAATTATTGATAGGCCTGTACTTATTGCCATTTTGTTACTTGCTTTACAGTTGATTTTGTAGTTACTCTCTGTTCCTTTCTTCTTTTGTTCTCTTCCCTTGTGGTTTGATGATTTTGTTTAGTGATATGCTTGGATTCATTTCACTTTATTTTGGCACATCTATTACAGGTTATTGATTTGTGGCTACCATTAGGTTTGCATATAACATGCTATGCATATAGCAGTCTATATTAAGATGATGATTGCTTAAGTTTGAATCCATTCTAAAAATACCAAATTTTTACTATTGCCTTCCACATTTTATGCATATGATGTCATAGCTTATATCCTTACATTTTGTGAATCCCTTGACTTATTTTTGTAGATATAACTTATTTCACTGTTTCTGTGCTCTAATCTCCATACTGATTTTATAAGTGATTAATCTACTATTTTATTATGTTTGTGTGTACCTGTGAAAATTTTTTCTTTCCTAACTTTCTTATTCCTGATTATGGCCTTTTCTTTCCACTCAAAGAATCCCTTTTAACATTTTTCATAAGGCTTAGGTTTAGTAGTGAGAAATTCTTTAAACTTTTACTTGTCTGGGAAATTTTTATCTCTCCTTCTATTCTGAATGATAGACTCCTTCTATTCTGAATGATAGAGTAACCAATTGAAATGCAAGGAGAAATGAACAAATTCACAATTATAGTCAAGTATTTCAATACCATTGTCAATAACTGAGGACAAGGAGAAAGAAAATTACATCATCAACCAAATGACCTAATTGACGTATTTACAATACACTATTCAAAAATAATAGGATACACATTCAGAGCACATGGAAATTTTGCCAAAATAGACCATATTCTGAGTATTAAAACAAATAATTCTCAGTAGACTCATAAGTACCCAAGTCATGCAAAGTATGTCCCCTGGATAAAATGAAATAAAATTAGATATCAATAATAGAAATATCTCTAGAATATTCCAAATATTTGGAAAGAAAATAACACACTTCTAAATAACCAAGTGGTCGGAGAATAAATCAAAAGGGAAAATTGAAAGTATTTTTGAACTGAATAGAAAGGAAACCACAAATCAGAATTTGTGGGTTGCCACAGAAAAATGAATAGCATGAAAACTCTTTATTAGAAATGCAGAAAGATCGGGACGCCTGGGTGGCTCAGTTGGTTAAGCAGCTGCCTTTGGCTCAGGTCACGATCCCAGCATCCTGGGATGGAGTCCTGCATCGGGCTCCTTGCTCCCTTGCTCGGCAGGGAGCCTGCTTCTCCCTCTGCCTCTGCCTGCCTCTCTGTCTGCCTGTGCTCTCTCTCTCTCTAACTAATAAATAAATAAAATCTTAAAAAAAAAAAAAAAAAGAAATGCAGAAAGATCTTGAGTCAATGATTTCAACTTCTACCTTAAGAAATTGGAGGAATAAAAGATGCCCAAAGTAAGCAAAGAAATGGAAATAATAAAAGTCAGGGTGGTAATCAATGAAAAAAAAAACAGGAAAAAATTGTTTTTGAGACCAATAAAATTAATAAATCTCTAGCCAGACTGATTAGAAGAAAAAGTGTGAAGACCCAAATTACCATTGTCATGAATATAACATTTCTGATTTCATAGAGGTTAAAATAAGAAAATATTATAACAACAATTTGAATTAACTGGACAAAATCTTTGAAAGACACAGAATATCAAAGCTCACTTAAGAATAGATAATCTGAGGGGTGCCTGGGTGGCTCAGTAAGTTAAGCATCTGCCTTCAGCTCAGGTCATGATCCCAGGGTCCTGGGATAGAGCCCCGCATCGGAATCCCTGCTCAGCGGGAAACCTATTTCTCCCTCTTCCTCTCCCACTCCTCCTGCTTGTGCTCCCTCTTTTGCTGTCTCTCTGTCAAATAAATAAATAAAATCTTTTTTAAAAAAATAGATAATCTGAATAGTCCTGTCTTCTTTTTTCAATTTTTTTTATTGTAGTAAAATACACATAACATAAAATTTACCATATTAACCATTTTTAAGTGTACAGTTCATTGGTATTAAAATATTCATAATAGTGTGTGATAATCATGACCATCTATCTCAAGAACACTTTGCACCTTGCAAAACTGAAGATTTGTACTAATTAAATAACAACTATCCATTTCACTTTTCCCCCTAGCTCCTGACAACCACCATTCTATTTTCCATCTTCATAATTTTGAGTATTCTAAGTACTTCATATAGATGGAATCATCCAATGTTTGTCTTTTCATGACTGGTTTATTTTACTTACCATAATGCCCTTAAGTTTCATCCATGCTGTAGCATATATCAGAATTTCCTTCATTTTTAAGGCTAAATAATAGTTTATTTATGTATATACCAGATTATCTTGTCCATTCATCCATTGATGGACTCTTGGTGTGCTTCCACATTTCACCTATTGTGAATAATACTTCTACAAATATGGATATACAAATATTTCCTTGGGACCCTGATTTTGGTTATTTTGGGTATATACCAAGAAGTGGAATTATTGGATCATATGTTAATTTTTAACATTCTGAAAAAACACAATACTGTTTTCAAGTGTCTGTACTTTCTCTAATTCTCATCAATACTGCATAAATATTCCTTCTCAAAATCCTTGTCAACACTTGTTATTTTCTGGGTTTTTTTGATGGTTAGCCATACTAATGGGTGAGAGGTAGTATTTCATTGGAGTTTTAATTTGCATTTCCCCAATTATTAGTAATGCTACCTATCTTTTTATGTGCTTATCGGCCATTTGTATGCCTTCTTTGGAGAAATGTCTATCCAAATGCTTTGTTGTTTTTGAATTAAGTTGTTTGCTTTTTTGTTAGTGAGTTTATGAATGCTGTATACATTCTAGATGTTAATCCTACATCAGCCATATGATTTGCAAATATTTTCCCCTTTTATGTAGATTTTTTTTTATTTTGTTGATTTTGATGAACAGGTCTTTTTCACTTTCATGAAGTCCAATTTGTGTATTTTTTTCTTCTGTTGTCTCTGCCTTTAGTGTTGCATCCAAAAAATCATTGCCAAAGCCTTGAAATCTTGAAATCCATAAAATTCTTGCCCTCTATTTTCTTGTAAGAGTTTAGAGTTTTAAGTCTTACTCTTGAGTTTTTGATCCGTGTTAAATTCATTTTAATATGATATTAGATAAGAGCCCAACTTGATTTTTTTTGCATATGGATAACCAGTTTTCCCCAGAACTATTTGTTGAAAAGATTCATTCTCCATTTGTCTGCCTTTATGCTAGTACTACATTGTTTTGATTATTGTAGCTTTGTAGTAAATTTTTAGATCAGGAAATGTGAGTCCTCCAGCTCTGTTCTTTTTTTATTTTTTTATTTTTTCTGTATAAATTGCTTTGGCTATTCAGAGTCCCCTTGAGATTTTATATGAATTTTAGGATGGGTTTTTTTGGGTTTTTTTTTGTATCTGCAAAGAAAAGTCATTAAAATTTTGATAAGAATTTCATTAAATCTGTACATTGCTTTGGGCTCGTATTAACACTTGACAGTATTCAGTCTCTCTACCCATGAGCATGGAATATGTTTCCATTATAAATGTCTTCTTTAATTTCCCTCAGAATTTTTTTTTAAGTTTTCATTGTATGTCTTTCCTCTCCTTGGTTAATTCCTAATATTCTATACTTTTTAACACTATGATAAATGATATTGTTTTTATAATTTCTTTTCAGATATATTGTAAGTGTATAGAAATGCAACTAATTTTGTGTGTTGACTTTCTATCCTGCTACTTCGCTAAATTCATTTATTAGTTCTAGCAGTTTTTTGTGTAATTTTAAAGGTTTTCTATATATAAGATTATATTATCTATAATAGAAATCATTTTGCTTCTTTTTCAATTTGGATTACTTTTATTTCTTTTTTGTGCCTAATTGTTCTGGCTGGAACTTCTTGTACTATGTTAAGCAGAATTGGTGAAAGTGAGTATCCTTGTATTATTCCTGATCTCAGGGGTAAAGTCTTTAACCATTGCATATGATGTTTACTGTAAGTTAGTCATATATACAGCTTTTATTATGCTGAAGTAGTTTTCTTCTATTCATAGTTTGTTGAGGGTTTTCATTATAAAAGAGAGCTAAATTTTGTCAAATGCTCTTTCTACATCAATTGAGATGATCCTGTGGGTTTTTTCTTTTATTCAATTAACATGGTGTATTACATTTGATTTTTATATATTGAACCATTGCATTTTAGGAATAAATCCCACTTGGTTATGGTGTATGAGCCTTTTAATGTGTGTTGAATTCAGTTCATTAGCATCTCATTGAAAGGTTTTACATCAATGTATATAATGTATATTTGTCTGTAGTTTTCTTATAGTGTCCTGGTATGACTTTGGTATCAGGGTAATGCTGGCCTCACAGAATGACTTAAAAAGTGTTTCTTTTCATGTTTTTGGAAAAGTTTGAGAAGGGTTGGTATTAGTTCTTCTTTAAATATTTCATAGAATTCATTAGTGAGCTATTAATTTAAAACATCTTCTTTATTAGGAGATTTTTTATTTTTTATCCAATCTCATTACCACTTATTGGTCTATTCAGAGTTTCTATTTCTACATGATATAATATTGGTAGCTTTTGTGTTTCTAGGAATTTGTTTATTTCATCTAGGTTATCCAATTTATCTCACAGTATTTTCTTACAATACTTTTTTATTTTTGTAGAATCAGTAGTAATGCCCCCATTTTCATTTCTGATTTTAGTAATTTGAGTCTTCTCTCTTGTTTTCATAGTCCATCTAGCTAAAGGTTTGTAAATGCTGTTGACCTTTTAAAAAAACCAACTTGAGTTTTCATTGTTCTTGATTCTTTCTAGTCTCTATTTTGTTATTCACTGTTTACTCTATTATTTCCTTTATTCTGCTAGATTTGGGGTTTAATTATTCTTCTTTTTCTAGTTCCTTAAGTTCTAAAGTTGCCTACGTCTTTTAAATAAATTGAATTTGTATGTAAAAAGTTTCTGACAAAGCCAGGTCTAGATAGCTTCAGTGGTGAATTCTTCCAACATTTAAAGAAGTAATACAAAGTATACATAATCTCTTCCAGAAAATTAGAGAAGAGAAAATAACTCCCAATTAATATAGGAGACTAATATTATTCCAACACCAAAAGTGGACAAAAATCTTAAAAGAAAAATAAACTACAAGATCAATATTTCTCTTGAACTTGCAAAAATTGAAAAAAAAAGGAACTGAATCCAACAATGTATTAACAATCACAACCAAGCAGTTAACATTTGAATATCAAACATGTAATTCACCATAACATTAAAAAACCCATATAATTTATAGACTCATTTGTCCAACCCAACATCTATCATAACAAAAATACTCTCAGCAAACAAGTAATAGAAGAGAAGTCCTTCAACTTGATAAAAGATGACTATAAAAAACCTAGTTAACATTACACTTAATTGTAAAAACTGAGTGTTTTCCTCCTAAAATCAAGAGTAAGGCAAGAATATCCATTGTCACCACTTCTTTTCAACAATATATAGAGGTTCAAACCAGTGCAATAAGACAAGAGAAAAATATAAGTTATCTAGACTGGAAAAGTGGAAGTAAAATTATCTTTATGTACAGACAACATGATCACCTATGTAAAAAGATGGAATTTCAAATATCCTAATAAAATCAGCAAGTTTAGCAAACATTGCAGGATACAAAATCAATATACAAAAATGATTATATTTTTAAATCTACCTACAATCAGATGTTACTATCCAAGAATAATAGTATCATTTGTATTAGTAAAAGTTACAATTACTTAGGGATAAATCTGATAAAACATGTGTAAAACTGTACACTGAAAACCATAAAATATTACTGAGGAAATTTAAAGAAGATTTAAATAAATGGAAAGATATACTTGTATAAGTCAAAAGTGTCAATAGTGTTAAGACTTTAATTCTCCCCACAATAATCTGAAGATTTACTATAATCTCAATCAACGTCAAAGCAGAATTTTGTGTTGAAATTGATGAGATCATCTAAAATTCATATGGAAATGCCCAGAACTTAATAGCCATAACAAGTTTGAAAAAGAAACAAGTTGGAAGACTTCCTGAATTTAAGACTTATCATAAAGCTAAGGTTGTTAAGACAGCATGGTCTAAGATAAAGATGTACAACAGATTAATGAAAAAATATAGAAATCACAAGTAGACATATGCATAGAAATGGACAACTGATTTTTTACCAAGGAACAAAGATAAGTCAGTGGAGAAAGATAGTTTTCAAGAAATGGTGCTGGCTACTGGGTATTTACTCCAAAGATACAGATGTAGTGAAAAGAAGGGCCATCTGTACCCCAATGTTCATAGCAGCAATGACCACAGTCGCCAAACTGGAAAGAACCAAGATGCCTTTCAACAGACGAATGGATAAAGAAGATATGGTCCATATATTCAATGGAGTATTATGCCTCCATCAGAAAGGATGAATACCCAACTTTTGTATCAACATGGATGGGACTGGAGGAGATTATGCTGAATGAAATAAGTCAAGCAGAGAGAGTCAATTATCATATGGTTTCACTTACTTGTGGAGCATAAGGAATAACATAGAGGACATTGGGAGACGGAGAGAAGTGAGTTGGGGGAAATCGAAGTGGGAGACAAACCATGACAAACTGTGGACTCTGAGAAACAAACTGAGGGTTTTGGAGGGGAGGGTGGTAGGGGGTTGGGTGCCTGATGGTGGGTATTAAGGAGGGTAGATATTGCATGGAGCACTGGGTGTGATGCATAAACAAATTCTGGAACACTGAAAAAAAATTTAATTTAATTTAATTTAAAAAAAAGAAAGAAAAATAGTGCTGGGACAATTGAAAATCCACATGCAAAAACCCACAAATTTTAATCCAAACTTTACACCATGTACAAAAATTAACTCAAAATGGATCATAGACATTAAAGTAACACTATAACTTCTAGAAAAGAACACAGGAGAAAACCTTTGCCTACCTTCGATTTGGCAAGAATTTCTTAGATTTGACACCACTGCCATTACTTAGGAAAGAAAAGATGATATATTGGATTTTATCAAAATTGACGATGTATGCTCTTCCAAAGACACTGCTAAGAGAATAAAGACAGACCACTGTCTTGGAAAAAGTAGTTGAAAATTCATAGAACTAAAAAAGAGTTGTATCCATAATACACATTTAAAACTCTCAAATTCAGTAAGTAAACAAAACCCACTTTATTAATTTTATTTTTTTAAGATTTTATTTATTCATTTGAGACAGAGAGATAG
Source organism: Taxidea taxus jeffersonii (assembly GCA_003697995.1). Classification (NCBI taxonomy): domain Eukaryota; kingdom Metazoa; phylum Chordata; class Mammalia; order Carnivora; family Mustelidae; genus Taxidea; species Taxidea taxus. Next base: position 88,660 of record ML107166.1, on the reverse strand, counting down.
AACATTAGCAGGAGGAGAGAGAGAGACAGAGAAGCAGACTCCCCACTGATCTCAGAGCCCTATCTTTGTAGGGCTCAATCCCATGACCTGGAGATCACAATCTGAGTCGAAGTCAGATGCTCAACCATCTAAGCCACCCAGGTGCCCCAACAAAACCCAATTTAAAATGAGTTAAAAATTTGTACAATTCTCCAAAGGAGATGTATGGCTAGCAAGTAAATACATGAAAGGTGTTAAAAAAAAAAAACTTTAATAATAAAATCCAAACACCTTAAAAAATAAAAGAAGTTCAACATCATTAGTCTTTAAGGACACAAAAATTAAAACCACAACAAACTACTTTAAATTGAAAAGTAGATGATACAAGTATCAGAAAGAATGTTGAGGAACTAGAACTTTCATACATGCTTATACGATATAAAATGCTGAAATCACTTTGGGAAAACAGTTTCGTAGTTTCTTAAATAGTTAACACATATACCTAACCCATGATCCAGCCATTCCATACATAGGTATTTACAAAAGAAAAATGGAAGCATAAATCCACATAAACACTTGTATACAAATATTTTTTGCTACATTAGATGAACATGTTATTAACAAATTTAAAATAATACATCATGATTTTTAGAGACAAATGAAATTTAAAATGTAATTTTAAGTATACTTGCAACTCAAAATATACCACAAAAAAGGTTTTGTTTAGAATATTTAGGATCTTTATATTCGGAAAAAAAGAATCAACTGACTTATTTTTATACATATTATGTTCTATTTCTAAGCATAAATACAAGAGTGACTGAGTGACTAAGTCATGAGTTCTATCATCCAAATATATTCAGAATCTCACTGTTTGTCACCACCTCCATTGTTCCCACTCTAGTCAAACACCCTCATCTGTCCTCTGGATTATTACAATACTTTTCCACCTGTTCTCCCTCTTTCCCTTACCCTTTCTCTAGCCTATTCTTAATGCAGCCCCCAAGCACATTATGGCATTCCTATGTTCAATTCTAGCCAATGGCTTCCTCATAGAAGTGAGAATTCTTACAGTGGCCTTCAGGGCATTATTAGTCATACTCCAATCATGCTGGCCTTCCTCCTACTCAGACATGCCCACCGCATTTCTACTTTAGGTCCTTTGACTTGCTCTGCCTGAACATCTTATAGCTTGCCTCCTTTTCTTCTTCAGAGATTTCTCAAACATCACCCCCCCTTTACTCCCTACCTCATTCTCTGCCTTGTTTTTCTAAATAACATCAACATTATCTGATATACTATGTATTTTACTTATTTAGTATATTGTATTAATTATACTGATAACCCTAATTATTGGCCTTTAAGTATTTAGTAGATCCTCCCAAAAGAGGAGAAAGATTCTATATTCACGCCCCTTAAACCTGGGCTGGCACCCCTCAAATTCCATTTTGAAAAGGATAAGACTTAACTAATAACTTCTTGCTTGATTTTTTTAAAATTGAATTTGCATCAGATGCCATTATTGCCTTTGATAATGTGAGTCCTCAAGGGATTGGAAAAATCCTAACATTAAATTTCCTTGCATGCCCAAGATTGTAGAGCAATTATTTAATTCAAGGGTAATCAGAGCAGACAGTGTGATTTAAAAGTATGGAGTAGAATTTCTTAACAATTTTTTTTCTCCTATGATAACTAAACTTTCATTATCAGTCATTCATCTCATTTGGTTCAAAAGCTCTGTTTTTAAGAGTCATCAATTTCATCAGCTAAGAATCCCTAATTATCAAATTACAGCTAAGTTGAAAGCATTATAAGAATTAAAAATATGTTGGGACACCTTGGTGGCTCAGTCAGTTGAGTATCTGCCTTCAGCTCACGTTATGATCTTGGGGTCCTGGGATTGAGCCCCACATTAAGCTCCCTGCTCGGCAGGGAGTCTGCTTCTCCCTCTCCCTTGCCCCTCCTCTCTGCTTGTGTTCTCTCTCTGCCTCTCTGTGTCTCAAATAAATAAATAAAATCTTTAAAAAAAAGAATTAAAAAAATGTTCTCATCCCTGCCCTCAAAAGCTAAGAATTTAGTTGCCATAAAATATAAGTAATCCCAAGAGGGAAGGAGAGCCCCTAAGTGATCTTCAGCAAAGCAATCTCTTTTTGCCTAAGAAAATAAATGGCTAAAATAGTTACTGAATATACATATCTTATATATATTTTAAAATAATTCTTCCATATCTCTACTCTTATTTGGATCATCACAAGAGAAAACACATTCTCCTAAACAATATTCCCATTTCATTGACTCTTCTGGCAGGAGCACCTGCCTGTCACCACCAGGCTCATGAGCTCACATCAGCTAAATTATGATTGGTCAACTATACAATTGTTAGTTACATAGAATGCCAAAAAAGTCAGCAACATCACAAGATAAACAAGCGAAAAATAGAAAAAGTATCTAAACAAATGCTTGTCCATGAAAAAAACAAATGATATACATCTCATCGTGTATAGGATAATTGTGAGGCCACCCACGCACTGACATGTAAATTGACTGTTCTGATCAAATAAGCTAGTCGTGGTGGAAACATCATGTAGATATGTGTCACCTCCCTCTGAACAATACAGCTGGCATATAGTCGCTACAAGAAAAGATCCTGCAGCAACTAAAGTTTATGATCCTCAACTATGAATTCTATGTCAGTAGGATACAGAGTCTCGGACTGAAGCAGGGACATGACCAGATGAGAAGGGATGGTAATGGTAACCAAACGTGCCTTGTCTTACACACACACACACACACACACACAAAATGTCTTTTTGAAAATCAGGAAATGGAGAGAAAAATAAAATCACATATTCGGTGGACAAATTTCTCTTAGGAAGATAAACTGCCCCCAAAGGACTACTCTGTTTATTTAAATTATGTAGAATCATTAAAATCCTGATTGATAAAGCAGATATGGAGAGCTATGCTTGCTTCCATATGACTTTCTAATGAGACTGACATTAGCCCAACAAAGCACTTACTCCATGAAACAATCATACAAGTACCTTCTCTTTAATTGAACCCTGCCATTCTTACCTCAATAGAGGAGATTTTTCTCCTCACGTTTTTTAAAAGAATCTATCTTAACACTTCCAGACAGAAAGAATCCATTTCTTGAGTGAGAGTAAAATAAAGAAGTAAGCTCATTATCTGTGTAAATGAAGCAAAATTAAAACAACTTTACATCAATTATCTGACCAAGATAATCTTCATTCTCTGCCTCACTTCACACATGTAGTATGTCTGTTTTCCAAGATGTAAAATTTTAGAAATAATAGAATACTAAAAATGCCTACCTCCAAGGAGTTTATAAAAATTAATGGAATTTAAGTTAGGAGGAATGCAATTATCTTGCCTGGAATTTGGCTAGACGAGCTAAATTAATGCCAGAGCTTTTTAAAAAATGTGCCACGAAGCCCGTAAGATTAAGGAATACAATAGCTACTCATGACCTAAAGTACAAATCGCCTCAAGAAAAGGTCCTGTCAAGTCAGGTGTGACCCCTTGTCTAATGCACATGACCAGTCACCAGCCACAGGCTGGTGGAAAGAATAGTCTCCACCTCATTTACCAAAAATTCCTTTAGCAATAAATCAGCAAAAATATACTAAGTGCCAATGTGAAGGCAACCTGATCTACTGCTGGAGGGTCTGCTCACAGGGGGTTGTTAAACTCAGCATTGCAACCTGCTTAAAAACCCTGACTTTAAGCTCTCTGTTCAGAAACTCTGTAACCCTTAATATTTGGATCAATCAGAATTTCTAAAAGCCTCTGCTCCTTCTAACAACTTTGTCCTACAAATTACTGCTTCTTATTAACCTACTTATTACAGCATAAAAAACTAGTAACATTACAGAATTATCCGTGGTTGGATTAATGAAAGCATTCATACAACTCTCTGAATGCTGTCTTTGGACCACGAGCTTGGAAATTTTTCCATGTACTTATATGTTTAAGAGCGAACTGGATACTGGTCTCAATTCTGCATTTGAAAAGCTTGTCTTTGACTCTTAACCAGGGGCTTTTCTCCTGGGGTTTTCTAGATATCCATTAACCTCAGAATGTCCGGAGTGATAGGTGTGTCTTTATTATTCATGAGCCCTTTAGATCACACCTGAGTTTCTTTTTTTTTTTTTTCCCAAAGATCTTATTTATTTATTTGAGAGAGTGAGAGAGAAGAGTGAGAGAGAGAGAGAGCATGAGAGGGGAGAAGGTCAGAGGAAGAAGCAGACTCCCCATGGAGCTGGGAGCCTGATGCAGGACTCGATCCGGGGATTCCAGGATCATGACCTGAGCCAAAGGCAGCTGCTTAATCAACTGAGCCACCCAGGTGCCCCACACCTGAGTTTCTACTAATGAGATGAATCAAGATAAAGGCTGTTACCAGGAAAAAAAAAAAAACAACAAACCAACCTTGTGACTGAAGCCTAGGGGTCTTGACCCAGCCCAGGTTCTGGGGGTAGGAGGAGGGCTACAGACTGAGTTCAGCCCTATGGCCAATTATTCAATCATGCTCATGTAATGAAACACCAATAAAAACTCTGGACACCAAGATGTAGGTGAGTTTCCTGGTTGTTGAACACATTGATAGACTGATGTGGAGGAGGTGATTCACTCAGACTCTGTAGAGAGAAGAAAATGGAAACTCTGTGTTCAAAATTCTCTCAGATCTTTCCCTCAGAGTCTTTTCATTTGGCTGGTCCTCATTTGTATCCTCTATAATACAACTGTGCTTGTAATTACACTTTCCTGAATTCTGTTAGTTGTTTTAGTCTAGTGAATTCTCAAAATCCCCTAATTTGTAGGTCAGAAGTATGGGTGGCCTGGGGACCCTGAACTTGCAGTAGGGGTCTTTCCTTTGTGGGGAAGGTGCTCTTAACCCTGTGGAGTCTGACACTAACTCTGCATGGCTAACCTCAGACTTGTACTATAATACACTAAGAATCTATATCTGTTGTCCGATTTTCAAAGGGCTCTTTGACCCAAAAACTTACATTACAAACCATTGCTCTCAGAGTCCTAAGCAAAGAGTTTTCCAAATGAAAGAAGTGTTCTTCAAGAAAGAAGTAAGAAGCCTCATTAGCTATAGAGAACAGCCGGTGGCTTCTAAAACTTAAAAAGATGGCTATTAAGTTATCGGAAAATCCTGCAGCTGCTTAAAAGCCAGAGTGTCTTAAATCCTCTTCTACCCTAAACTTTCCAAATGAAGAAAATAAAAAATGAAAGTAGAACACAAGGTTTCCCAACACAGAAAACTCAATACCCAGTTCTTAATCTTTTCTCCCCACCACTTCCTTCTCACTCTGTTCAGGCCATCAACCCTGGAATCCTCCTTGTCTCCTGTATTTTTCTCATACCCCACATCTTCAAATCCTTCAAGAGGTATTCAACAGCAGACAAAATCTCATCTTCTACTGCAGCAGTTTTCAAACTGTGGTCCGTGGATTCCTAGGAGTCCTCAAGATATTTATGGGGGATCCACAACGCGTCCACTAAAGGGACAGTCCAAAAGAGTGAGCCCATCACTTGAAGGGAAAATTTTTCATAACACTCAAATATTATTTGGCTTTTTCACTGAACCGATACTTGCAGTGATGGTGTAAAAACAATGGTGTATAAAACTGTTGGTGCCATAGCACAAATCAAACCAGTGGCACCAAGTGGTACTAGTGCTTTTGTATTCCTCACTGCCATGAACTCACAAGAAAAAGGAAAGAAAGGAAGAGGCAGTCAGTTTCATTTAAGAATGCCCTTAATGAGGGTGCCTGGGTGGCTCAGTCTATTAAGTGCCTGCCTTTGGCTCGGGTCATTATCCCAGGGTCTGGGCTTAAGCCATGCTTCGGGCTCTCTGCTCCTTTGGGGGCCTGCTTCTCCCTCTCCCTCTGCCGACTGTTCTGTCAGCTTGTATTCTCTCTCTCTGTCAAATAAATAAATAAAATCTTTTAAAAAAAGAATGCCTTAATGGAACTATTAATTTTTCATTTTAATTTTATTAAGTATCAACACCTAAATACATGCTAGAAGACAAAATGGAAAATATACACCAAGCACTTTGTTACATGCTGAAATACACTTGTGCAATTATTTGTTGCAAGCTGAACTAACCAGTTTTTTTATAGAACACCACTTTGACTTAAGAGATCTACTGAAAAACAAACTGTCATTCACATTGATTGTTTGCAGATATTTTCTTGAAAAATGAACAAAGTGGGCTTGTCATTTCAAGGAAAAGAAACTACAGAAATTGGTGCTAAGGTAGAACTGAGATTTCATAGGGATATTAGAATTTTTGAAAACTTATATCCACCAGTGTGGGCTTAAAATCTTCCCAATACTTAAAAATGTTTTTGATGAGATCATGATGTTACTAGAGAATGTGATTTTTATGTTGTACAATAAAAAAGTGCATCAACATTTAGAAAATCTGCATAACTCAATATTCAATATTTTCCAAACGACCAGTTCATGATGTTATCCAATTAAGCATACGTAAAGATTTATTCACAGTCTGAAACAGACCAATGGATTTTAAGGTTAATTGAATACAAAAACTTCATTGATTTGGTTTCAATGAAACTAAAGTGCATATTGCAGCTAAACTTGAAGAACTATTACTTATAAATTTTGGTAGAATATCGCGGAATATCCACTATTAACTGAAAACCCCTCTGTTTTCCAAGTACATATCTCTATAAAAGTAGATTTTCTTCATAGACTTCAACTAGAATAATATAATAGATTGAATGCAGTAGCAAATATGAGACTCTAGGTGTCTTCTATGAAGCCAAACATTAAAGAGATTTGCAAAAGTCTAAGGCAATTTTCTTTCTTTTGGAAAATACATTTATTTTTCATAATAATGTTAATATATTATAGATTTATTACTGCCATTTTTACATGAATCAATAAATGTTTTGTTTTTTTTTTAAGAGAGCAAGTGCATGAGTTGGGAAGGGCAGAGGGAGAGAGAGACTCTCAAGCAGGCTCCACACTCAGTGCAGAGCCCAATATGGGGCTTGATCTCAGAATCCTGAGACATGACCTGAGCCAAAATCAAGAGTTAGACACTTAACCAACTGAGCCACCCAGACACCCCACCAATAAATGCATTTTTAACATCCTCAGTTTTAGTTTCTAATGTGGTAAATATTGATAGATAGAATCCACATCAACTAAAACTTTTTGAGGTCTTCAATAATTCTTAGAAGTGAATATAAACAGGCTCTGAGACCAAAATGTTTGAGAAATATTGCCTCACTGTTGCCACTCTGTTCCAAGCCATTATCATCACTCTCTGAATCTTTGTACTAATCTCTTACAGATGTCTCTGCTCCCATCTTGTTCCTTTGCATAATATTCCCAAGCCACATACAGATTCTTTTTAAATGTAAATCAGGTCATGTCACTTCCCTGATCAAAATCCTCCATAGGCTTCCTTCCAAAATCATTTAAGGAAAAAGGTGAAGTTCTCATTGGCCTACTAACATAGAAGTGATCTTTACTGATGTTCTGCCATCACACCTTCCTCACAGCTGCTTGCTGTTCCCGGAATAAGCAAGGGGAACAACACCCAGCTCTTTCCTCAGGTGAGAGCTCATTTCCCTCATGTATCTACACAGACTGTCTCTTTGCCTGCTGTAGGTCTCTGCACACTTTTTATTTCCCTGGGGTATTTCAAGATCAGTTTGCCTTCTATGACTGCTTAAAATCACAACTTTCCCAGCCCCCTGTCCTGCTATATTTTCCTCCATATTCCTTTATTACCCTTTGATACACCGTACAGTCTACCAATTCTTTTTCTATTAATTGTCTGTTTCCCTCCACTAGGAGACAGGAATTTTGTCTGTTTTCTTTCTGTGTTATCCCTGGCACATAATGGGCACTCAACGTATAATTGGTAAATGAGTAAAGGAGTGAGAGAATGAATGATAGCATATGGGGAGAGCAAAACGTCTCCAAAAGTTCCAAAGAACTTAGTCTAATCCAAAAGTGGTCTCAAGGAGTAATCTAATCTTTTTTCTGTCTTACCTTGAACCAAGACTAGATAAAATTAGGGAGTAAGCAAAGTCAGGAGCCTCTCTGAGTCACATATTAATGCATCCAGCCTGATGACCATCTCATCCTTTAGAAGCTTCCCTTGCACCCAGTTCCTTGGTTTTGCTCATAGCTTTGTCAATGAATTCTCCCAGCAATGATCTGCAATGTGTCCACCCCAGCTTTGGCGTCTGGGTGCACAGTCCTCCCTCAGGCTAGATATTAGATGTGCCTTCAGAATCACAAGTTGGGGATGACAATGAGGTTGCCATGCTATGTTAGCTTCCAGGTACTCTGACAGCTGGACCTAGAATGCCTCAGAAACCTAGTGAAAAGGTTGTAACACTCACAGGTTGTTTGTTGTGATAGCTACCTGCCCACCTGGATCTGGAGGACTTCTTACCCTGCTTCTGCTTATATAAATATCCAAAACTTTGGCCTTGGTTAGATTATAATGTCAGTAATACTGTATCTCACCTGTCTTTTCTTTTTAAAGGGTCTCCTGATTCACACTACTCTATGCTCTATGACTTCTTACGACAGTCCCTAGAGCAGTGTTGTCCAACAGAGAACTGCCTTAAGTGATAGATATGGTCATCTCTGCATGGTCCAGTACAATACCTACTCGCCAAATAGGTCTACTGAGCACTGAAAATGAAGCTACTACAACTGAATTTTAAATTTAATTAAATTTTAATTAATGTAAATTTGAATAGTCACATCTAGCCAGGGGCTACTGTATTAGACATTTTAGCAGAGCTAAAATTACAGACCAGCCTCATACTTCAGACTCTTCAGAATTTCTAGTCTGGGACCACAGAGGTCTTTCTCTACCAGCCTTAAGTCACCTAAGGCATTAACCTAGGCTTTACTATGCAAAGGCCATCTGCATTTTTATTTATTTATTCATTCATTTATTTATTTATTTGACAGAATCACAAGTAGGCAGAAAGGCAGGCAGGGAGAAAGGAGGAAGCAGGCTTCCTGCTGAACAGAGAGCCCAGTCTGGGGCTCGATCCCAGGACCCTGAGGTCATGACCTGAGCGGAAGGCAGAGGCTTCACCCACTGAGCCACCCAGGCGCCCCGCCATCTGCATTTGTAAACAGTGGTCTCGTAAACACGTTCACTGTGTTTACCAAACCAAAAAATGAAATATTTCCAAATACATGTGAGGCTAGAATTGTCATTTGGAAATAAAAACTTTTATTAACTTCCTCCATGACTTCCTTCCTCTCTGAATTCATGTTTGCATCAGCTTATTGATCACTATCCACACCAGAAAAGTATTTGGTTTATTACTCTTCTAAATCTCTCTTGTCTTTTTGTAAGCAACCAACCCTTGCTTCTAGTATTGATGTTTTAATGGATGAATTATTACCACTTTTCCAAAGTTAAAGAAAATTGATCCAAACATTTTAAATGTAAAAATCTATATGTACAACCATTGGACTGGAGAGATGAAATGTCTATATAAATGAAACAATTAAAAGTGACTTTACTAGAGGTCATCTGAAGCCTTATTTGGATATTCAGAGCAAATCCAAGGACAAATCTATACAAAGAATTTACAGAATTCTTCTGCAAGAAAGAATTAAATCTAAACAAAGAATTTTTAACTTCAAAAAGTTATTCTCTGTCCATTTGTATATATTCATATATATATACACATATACATAAACATTACATGATGTGTATATATATATACACATATATGTATATGTACATTTGTGCATATACATATACGTATGTGTGTGTATAGATAAAGGGATAAACCAAAACAAAGAATTCTGAAAGTCCTTTATGCTGAATAATATAAAAATATATAAAAATCATGACACGAGGGGGCCAGATATCTTACATACACACACCGAAGCTGGTTGTGATAATGGAAATAGTGATGATAGTAAAATAGCATACTATCTTTACCCATTGATTGTTGAATATGCCAGTCGTGCAAACATCCAAAATGGTGAGTGATGTCATCCAGTCACTTGTCTATCCCACTGTGTCCCTGGAAATTTCCTGCTGTTGTAGTTAACCATTACCACTTTCACTGGGAGCTCTCTTATGACCCCAAAGCTCCCCTGAAACTAAACTTTGGAGTCAGTTTATGAATCTGCATGCTCTCTGGAAGCAATAGTTGGAAATAAGGGAGCATATCAAGAAGGAAAAAGTCCAGATACTGTTTTCAACTGCTGAGTTGCTGGCTAGCAGAGGACTTTCCCTAAACGAGGAAACTTTGAGATATATCTGCAGGAAGCAAGCCCGGGGCCTAGCAGCCAGATGTGTGTTCATATTTCCTTATCATTTGTCCATCAGCTTCACTACTTTTTATTGAGCATTTTTATGGGGGCTGGGGGCAGAGCTCTACCTAACTAATGTCTTATTAACCTCACAAAAACCCAAGGAGGTAGTGTTGGTTATATTCATTTTATAGAAAGATACGGAGTCTAAGCAATAGACCTAGAGCCCCCAGGCTAGTAAAGGGTGGAGTTAATTCACAGAGCCTGTTGAGTGACCTGGAAATTGCTTTCTTCCTCTATGCAGATTCTTTCATCACATAGATAATATGCATGAAGGTCATTAGGGGTCATCTAAATATCTTGCTTCATTTCCTTCTGTCTCATAGTCTGACTAAGTGAAGAGAAGGAACAGCTGGGTTAATTCCTAGGCGGCAACACCCAGGAGATCTTTCAACAGAAGTCTAATTTTATATGAAAATGCTACAAGATCACTTACGGCAGAGATATCCCCCAAATGAATCTATCTTAAAGTGAACACATCAGCAAATTATATTCATGTTTAAGGAAAGAGGTCTTATAAAGACACACCCATAAAATATGCCATTGCACTTCTTCAGAGTGTTTTCAGGGGGTGAAAATAGCTAAAGAAATTGGCCAGCGTTCCTTATCACACGATATTCCCCACCATCTGCTACATGTGCTTATGAAGACGGTACTTGGTGCTTAAAATTCTCATCAAAGAAAATGTGAATAACCAGTTTACAACCTGTGAGAAAAAGGGAAAAGGATATCTCCTTCCCACTGCCACAAGTTCAGATTTACAGCTAACACGTGTAGCTGTGGGTGGCTGTGCTTGTTTCTTAAAAGAAGATAATTGCACACACCACCAAATAACAAAACAAAAGGGGAAAATGTGTGTGGGAGGTGGGAGTGAGATGTTAGAATAATTTAATTACTGTCAGGTGGTTCTCAAGCTGCACTGGAAAAAAAAAAAAAGCTCTGAAACAAGATCTATTACCCAGAAAACAATCTAAGCTTCCATCTCTGCTCATTTTTACTAAACAATCCCAAACTTTTCAAGAATTTGACAAACTTTTAGGTTGATATATGAGGCAGTTGCCTTGTGCTCCTGAGCATAAAGCTAATGAGGTTAAAGTCTCAAGTTCAATTAAGGCCCTCAAGGCTAATAACTTTCACTCTATTCTAGGACTACTAACTGCATATTACACACTGGTGAACACCGAGACCAGCATTTATAAAAGCAACTTTCTAGCCTGCCAAGAACAGTATGTTTGGCCCAGAGATTAGAGAGAGACTGGAAATTAACCATCTATTTGCATGAGGCTCGAAAAGGAGGCAATTCATCTTATAGTAGTGATAAGGAAAGTATAAGTAGCCACTGCAACAGAAAGGAGAGGCTTTTAAAAGAAAGAGAGAAAAGACATGTGTCCTTGCAGTCTAGCTAGGACCTCTGGCCGGTGCTGCACTAAAGGGCTCGGACTTCAAGGATGGCATTAAAATGTACCACGGGTATAGCAAGTGGCAGGCTCGGTCTGTGCCCTGCACTAAAGAGATACAACAGCGAGCAAGATACCTGGGGTACCTTCTGGGGCCCCCAAACTTGTGAGGCCTCAGAAGCCAGAAGAGGAAGAAGACCTGGAGGAGAGGTCCCTGTGTGTTGGAGGCATGCACCGCCACGAGCTCTGCAAAGACAGAATTCCATATTCTGGGAGTGGCCTGGAGCTGGAGTCTGTAGGGACATGGCTGTTCCACAACAATGACAAAAGTTGTAGCAGTGGCAATGGTCTGGTGAGCTCAAGAATTGAGAGTCCTGGAATAGCAAGAAGCTGTCATGGATGGAGGTGACCCCATCATTTGGGACAGGCCTCGGCTAAGGAGCGTGGTACATTGGTTCAATCATCTTTGGAACGTCAGCAGGCTGAAATAGAAGTCAGCTGAAAGAGTCCTGACTCTGAGAGTACTGGCTTGAGGGGCAACCCAGCTCTACTCCCCATGACCCGCCACAGCCATCTCCAAATCCCACACTCAGCTTTGCCTCAGAACTTGAAACCAGTTGAAGATACATACATACATGAATATACACACATACATACATACTGTGTGCAATGTAATAAATACACCCATCACTGCTCCCCGTCAACATGTCACAAATGATGGCATTGGTTATCAAAGTGTTAAAAGAGTATCACAAACTAGCCATGAAACTGAGGTCTGTGGGCATCTCTGAATGAACAGAAAGTCACAACTGTCATCTTGACACACTACAGAGCTAATTACACACTAATAAAAGTCAACAATGGTTATACCATTACGACTACTGAAATCCAAATGGCGTTGTTTGTTTGTGAATTATTGGATTAAAGATATTAGGGTCAGTGAATTAATCCTTCCATTTCTTTTCTTACACACAGTGCAGCGAAGTGCTTGTTTACTTGGCATGCTCCCTATTAGTCAGGGAGAAGCGCCTGGGCTGAAACGAGTTCCTTGGTTACAAGTACGTCATGTGCCACACTTACACCAGGAAATACATGGCTCTCAGGAAGTGCATTTGATAATGAAGCACTGAGAGCCAAAATTAGCCAATAATCGGCATTACTCTTCATCCTGAAATGATGCAATCTTTTTTTTTTTTTTACAAGGTAGTTAAGGAGATCGGTCTGCTGGACATATTAGATATGTTTCCTAGCTTTGTCGCTGGCTGACTGATTTGAAACAGCCAGGTTTTAATGATTTAATGACTTCCCGGGGTTTCAGCTTCTCTTTTTCAAAATCTCAGATAGAGCCATCGGTTTTAGAAGTTCATATGGTGGTGAATATTTTGGACGATAAACTCTTTAATACTAGGGACACTGTTTTTATTTTGCTTTGTATCTACAGAGCACAATGCTTAATATTCAATTAATGTTTGCTAAATTATTAACAATGAGAAAACTAAACGAGCCCTATGAGTCACTAGCTGATCGGGCAGGTTTTCTTGTTGCCCACTAGCATTATTAAGCACAGAGAACAGGACTATCTCAGTAACACACCCTCTCCTCCTCCCAACATGAAGAGAAAAACAGCTTTCTTAGATTTTCAGGATTCTAAGACCTACTTGTTTCTGATTACTTGTTTTTGGCAGGCACTGCATAAATACCAAAGAAAGAGTGCTGAAACTGAGGATATTTTTCTTCTCCATTCCTAGAAAATTCATAGGAATTATTATGTCTTGTGGTAGATGAGTACAGCTGGAATTCTCTCTACCCTGGAGGGCACACAGCAAATATAAGGAGGCTCCACTCCCAGGGAACAACAGAATCCGATTTCTGCCCACTAGTGACTTACAATCTAACACTTGAGTGACTCTCAGCATTAAGAAACCATTAATAAGCATGTAGGGTTGCATAGGCTCTGAAGTGAAAAGAACTGGGATTGAGATCTGTCACTAGCTGTGTGACATTGGGCAAATCGCTTAACTTCTCTGGGCTTTGGTTGTTGTAACTATTCCCATCTTTCAGCTTTCCTCTAAGACCCAGATAAAATCAGGCATATTCTGAGAGGCTCAGTAAACCATAACAAAAATTATACATGTTATTCATTATTGTTTTATAGATGCTTCTTTTTGTTAATCTAGAAGGTAGAGATCTAAACCACAGGAAAATGTCCAACTTAAAAAGCAGTAATTCTGAAAGATATAACTGCAAATTGGAGTGAATGCCAGTGCGATAAAGTGAGTTAAAATCAAATCCTGGATTTGCCAGGTGTCCGGAGATAACAGTGCATACCAGAAAGATAACAACATCTTTTTGCACAAGTATGTTTTGAAAACGAAAGTGTTCAGCTCTCAATTCTGGTGTCTCCAATATTAGAGTGATTTTTGGACACCCAGAAATGATAACAATTGGCATTTGTGCAATGTCGATCATATGTACTTGTGTTTTTTTCTTTAAATTTCAACACTATTATCTATTCCATAGGCAAGTTTAGCTTTTCATATAGGTCTAAAAATCTAATGACAAAACTGTGCTGCTGAGCTTGCGTGAAAGTACTATTGTAGATAGAAACAAAAAAAGGCTGGAAAGTGCAAAGTGGGAGACCCCCCAACACACTGGGCTCTTGTCAAATTTATGCTTTCCTATAAACTTGGGTGCCTCCTCTGTAAAATAAGCAATTTTTTGTGGCATTTTTAATGACCCAGTTGCTCTAGTCATTAAGAAACAAATTCTTTATGCATTTTAGTACTTTTCTGTTCAAAATAATTGTGTATTTTATGGGGAAATATATACACGGTTGCCATATATTTCGCAGGTGTCTGGTTAACAACCTTTCCCTTGCACAGTTGGACTGCTGGTGTCTGTTCATTGGAAACCCTTTCATTCTCTTATCTCATCTTCTATCCCTCTCTCTCCTTCCCTCTGGGTCCTCCTGACAATTGTCACGGCTCTTCTGACACGGAAGCACCATGGAAAACAGATGGTGCCCCATCTCTCCTCTCTGGGCTTTGTTGAGTTAAATCCACAGAAATAATGGGAGTAGAAATGTAGGTCCTAAACACATTTTGCTTGTCTTAAGAAGAGATAACTGCCCCTTTCTGCATTGCAATCAAAGGGAAGCTGCTCCCACGGAGGGTCCGGTGAGGCATGCCTCTGGATACTGTTCACGGTTCCTTCCTCCAAGCAGTCTGTCTCCATGGAGACAGACAGGCAACAGAAGAATCAAGTCAGAGCCAGGTGGGGACCAGGAGCAGCAGGGGAGATGCCAAGAGTCAACAGATGGGAAAAAACAAGAAACACTAAATGGGAGACTCAATTGTTTGGGTGAGAGAATTTACCTTCTAGCTGATTTTTAAAATATTTCCTCATCTTAAAATAAGAAAACAAACAAGACGGTCCATAGGTGAGTAAGACTAAAGCCTTAGCTGTTCATTCCATATAATTTCCTGAGGGTCAGAATATTCTGCAATCATTTCAATGTTTATCGTTGTAGATCTGCTTGATTTTCATTAAGCAGCATTAGTGAGAAAGTAGATGATCATGAAAACTGTTGCATTCACTTGGCACATGATCACATCCCCACTTAAAGCCCTCATCAAGCTGCACACATGATATGATCTATTAAGCGCTTGGCTTTCTCTAGCATCTCATTAATTTCAGAGAGTGATTTCTAACGATCACATTTCAGAAACTGTCAGAAATGTTTTTCTTCTTTTGTTGCTTGTCGCCAAGTGAGAACAATCGTGTAATGACACCACACGTTTCAACATGTCTTTTCCTAATGAGTCTTTAGGGGGAAATTCAACTTATGAGAATTAAGAAAACAGTCTGCTACTTCCCAGAGCATCAAAACCATAGGAACATGGCTTTGCATGCATAATACCACATGACTGTAATGTTTGCAAGGGGCCCTATATTCTACACAGAATATGAGCTACCATTGCTACACAGTAAAAGTATAGTATTGCTTGCACATGCCAATATAAAGTCTTCAATAACATATAATTTGCTACCATTGCTAAGAACTAAGAATAAAAGGGAACTGTAAAAGATCAAAGCACAAGGTCTCAGCTTTGCTTCTGAACAGTTCTGTTACATGTCACATGTCACAAAAAGCGACTGTGCTCAACAGTACAACTTTTAAAAAGCAGGAATGTGTTCATTTTGCTCCAATACCACTCAGGATTAACCTTAGCCATTTGTCTTATGGTCAAAATAAAATAGTGAATAATAATTGCTGCAGGAAAAATAAGGTAGTAAACGAGGCCCCTTTATGTAAAACCTTCTGTCCTCTAAGACCAAGAGTGACTTACCACGTGGCACTTGAAGAGCCACTGTGACAGCCAATGTCACGGTAGTGAAAAGGGAAATGAGAGTGACAGTCCCAACCACATTCCCAAGGTGATGCTTTTTAAAGAGATGCCCTTGAGTTTACGTCAGTGGCATAACACCTATTTT
This sequence comes from Taxidea taxus jeffersonii, assembly GCA_003697995.1. NCBI lineage: Eukaryota > Metazoa > Chordata > Mammalia > Carnivora > Mustelidae > Taxidea > Taxidea taxus. Next base: position 72,413 of record ML107166.1, on the reverse strand, counting down.
ACGATATTGCAATTCTGTTCCATTACATTGTGAAGACTCTGGATATGGCACAAACCTGTGATATTTTAAAAGGCCTAATAATTCACTACTTAGGAAATACTCTAACAACCAAGACATGAAAATAATCTAATTTTTTGTGTTCAGTGCTATAGTTTAGTTTAATTCGTGATAAAGGCAGTCCTTCTGTATGATTTGAGTCAAGTGGAAAGATCTGTATGCTCCAAATATAACTCTTCTGTCCACTTGAAGTCCTAGTAGAGTCTATTGTAGATTCTGACATTATTTTCAGAAGAACCTTATTAAATTTAAAATTCTAGGGATGCCTGAGTGGCTCAGTTAGTTGATTGCCCAACTCTTGTTTCTGGCTCAGGTCATAATCTCACAGGTCATGAGATCCAGCCCCCTGTCAGGCTCTGCACTCAGCAGGGAGTATTCTGCTTAAAGATTCTCTCCCTCTGCCCCTAGGGCTCCCTGCTCATGCTCATGCTCTCTGCCTCTCCTGTACCCTCTCTCAAATAAATAAATAAATCTCTAAACAATTCTTAAACTTAAAATTCTATCACCAAGAATTAAATTATAGGATTAAAAAACAAAAACAAAATGGTTAGCAAAATGAAGATCCTCAGGCAACATGACCAGAACAAATAATACAGGCAGAGATATTGAGATTGAAGTTAAGGGACAGAGAAAGAGTGACATTTTATTGAATGCATGCCATGTACACAGAATTGAGCACTTTCCATGCATTATACTTTTTAATCCTCAGAACAAGTTATTATTGCTCCCATATTACATAGTAGTTCACACAGCCAATGAAGAGCAGAGCCTGAAATCTAGCTATACTGATTGGAGAATAGGGGTAGTTGGTGGGTGTGGAGAAAAGTCTGGAGAAGGTCCAGTGCATGAAGAGGTCCTGGGACAGCCAGGACAATAGTAGGCTAGGTGTCAGAGGAAAAAGCTCCAAGGCAAATTACACTGAAGGGATGACTCAAATGGAATCCCAGCAGTGGCTCTACTTTATTTCATGGTCATGTTGAAATCTTTAAAAGGACAGAGTGGAAAATGATCCATATAGTAGAAACTACAAGTGTGCTTCAATCTTCAGATACTTCAAAACCAGTAGTAAAATGCTACTGGAGGGTTATAAAAATTAAGTGGGGTAGTACTTCTGAGTGTGATGAGCGTGTATATAGAAGTGTGATGTGTGTGTATATACATGCACGTGTATATACATGTAAACGTGGGAGTTTACAATGCATGTGAAGAAGTGTGGCATGTCTGTGTGTGCAGGGTAAAGCCCATTTAGCATATCATTGCTTTATGATTCTCTATTCACTTACCTGGGAGAATAATCAACTACACTTTAAACTACCTACTCTGAGGCTGCCCCTTAGAAAATAAACACAGCTGTGCTAACTGGGCTCCTTTTAAATTCAAAATGAGTATCAAAAAAAAAAAATGCCCAGCAAATCTAATATGTTTTTTTGGAGCAAATTTTCCCCAAGAGGTCCATTTAACACCTTTTCATATGTTTTCTGATCTCCAATATTCCCTCTAACCCATTCTAACTTTTAATTGCTGATTTCAGTTCATATTTCACTGATAATCTAGCCACAATCATACAGGAATTCTCACTTTTTCCATCATCAACTCTACCTGCATCTGTACCCAAATGCTCTGCCTTTCTTCCTGTTACAGCGGAAGAAAGTTTTATGTTCCCATCAAAGGCAAACACATGGATGTTTCCCATTCTCTCTCTCCTTCTCAAGGATTTCTGCAACTCTTTTGAATCATTAGTCTTTCTCACTTCTATCAGCATGCAAGCATGCTCTAAGATTCCCCATCTTTAACAAGTGTTCCTGTGATCTTGCATCCCTCCCAAAAGACTACTCATATTTCTCTGCTCCACATTACAACAAAACTTATGAAAGTAGTTGTCTAATATTTATTGCCTATGTTTTCACTTCTAGTCATCTCTTTGGCCCCTTCAGTAGGGCTTCTGTCTTCCCTTCCAACCCAACACAACTATTCATAACCAACCATCAACAACTTCCATAATACCAAGGAAAACCTTCACTTCTTTGACCTCATTTTACTCTCAACGTTAGTCTTTGGAGTTGCACTCTCTTCTTGAAAAATATTAATCTTCTGGCTTCTGTGAAACCAGTTCTTTAGGTTTCCTTCTATCTCATCACCCATTCTTTCTCAGTTCCTTTGCTGGCCAAAACCCAAACATATCAAAACACAAAAACACGATATATCAAGATTTATGGCAGGCTGAGAAAGCAGTACTCAGAGGGTGATTTATAGCTTTAAGTACCTATATTAAAGAAAATAAAATCTCGAATTAATAACCTGACATTACAGAAATAAAAGGACTATTAAAGCATACTATGAAAAATTATTTGTCAACAGTTTGATAACTTAGATAAAATAGGAAAATCTCTAGAAAGACTTACTCAAAACTTACTCAAGAAGAAATGAAAACTCTAAGTAGACTTATAACAAACAAACACACAGAAATAGTAATATGAAACTTACCACAAAGAAATGCCTAGTCTCAGATCGCTTCACTGATGAATTCTGTTAAATATTTTAAAGAAGAGGGGCACCTGGGTGGCTCAGTGTGTTAGAGCCTCTGCCTTCAGCTCGGGTCATGATCCCAGGTTCCTGGGATCGAGCCCCACATCAGGCTCTCTGCTCAGCAGGGAGCCTGCTTCCATTCCTCTCTCTCTGCTTGCCTCTCTGCCTACTTGTGATCTCTGTCAAATAAATAAACAAAATCTTTAAAAAAAATGTTAAAGAAGAGAAACAATGCTTCACAAACTCACTCAAAAATACAAGAAAACACTTCTCAATTAATTCTGTACAGTCAGTATTTCACTTTTGCCAAAACCAGAAAAAGACAATGTAATAAAATGAAATTATATCCCAATGTTTCTTATGAATATCGATGCAAAAATCCCCAACAAAATTTTAGCAAACTAAATTCAGCAACATATAAAAGGATCATACACCATAACCAAGTAGGATTTATCCCAAGAATGCAAAACTGGTTCAAGATAGGAAATTTATTTTAATAAAATAAGGGGAAAAAACAACATAATCAACTCAATAGATGTGGAAAAAGCAGCCAACAAAATCCAACACCCTTTCATGATAGAAACACTCAACAAGCCAGGAATAGAAGTGTACCTCTTCAAGCTGATAAAGAACATCAGTGAAAAACCCACACCTAAAGTCATATTTAATAGTGAAAAACTGGTTTCTCTCTAAAATCAGAATCATAACAGAGATTTTTTTTTTTTTCTGATTTTGCCCCTTTTATTCCGTGTTGTACTAGAGGTTGTATCCAGGGCAATTATGCAAGAAAAGAAACACCAGGCATCCATATTAGAAAGGAAGAAATAAAATTATTTGTATATAATGTATAAATAATGACAGCAAAGTTGCAAGATACATGATCAATATACAAAAAAATCAGTTATTTCTATATATGAACAATGAGCAATTTGAAAATGAAATTAAATAATCCCATGTAGGGACGCCTGGGTGGCTCAGTTGGTTAAGCAGCTGCCTTCGGCTCAGGTCATGATCCCAGCGTCCTGAGATCGAGTCCCACATCGGGTTCTTTGCTTGGAAGGGAGCCTGCTTCTCCCTCTGCCTCTGCCTGCCTCTCTGTCTGCCTGTGCTCACTCTCTCTCTCTCTCTCTCTCTCTAACAAATAAATAAATAAAATCTTTAAAAAAAATAATAATAATCCCATGTAAAATACTGTGAAAAAGAATAAAACTGTTAGATATAAATTTAACAAGAGAAATTCAAGACTTCTACACTGACATCTATAAAGTATTACTGAGGGACACCTGGGTGGCTCAGATGGTTAAGCGGCTGCCTTCGGCTCAGGTCATGATCCCAGCGTCCTGGGATTGAGTCCCACATCGGGCTCCTTGCTCAGCAGGGAGCCTGCTTCTCCCTCTGCCTCTGCCTGCCACTCTGTCTGCCTGTGCTCGCTCCTGCTCTCTCTTTGACAAATTAAAAAATATATATATTTAAAGTATTACTGAAAGAAATTAGAGGGGATCTAAGTAAATGGAAAGCCATCCCATACTCATGGACCATTAGACTTATTGCTAAAATATCAGTAATCCCAAAATTGATGTTCAGATTCATTGAGATTCTTAAAATACGGTTTTTTCACAGGAATTGTCAAGCTGATCTTAAAGTTCATATGGAAATCCAAAGGACCCAGAATAAGCAATCTTGGAAAAGAAGAACAAATATGGAAGACCCATACTTCCAAATTTCACAATTTAACCACAAAGATACAGTAATCAAAAGAATGTGGTATGGCATAAGAATAGATACATACATCAATTCAATAGAACTGAAAGTCCAGAAATAAACTTGTGTTTTTGTGGCCAACTGTATTGCAACAAGGCTGCCAAGACAAAAGGGGAAGGAGTAGTCTTTCAATGATACTAAGACAACTAGATAACCACATGCAAAGTAATGAATTTGGACTATCTCACTTATACACAAATGAGCTCAAAATGGATCAAAAATCTAAATGAATGAGGTACAACTATAAAACTCTTAGAAGAAAACACAGAGAAATAAATCTTCATGTCACTGGATTAGTCAATGGTTTCTTAAATGTGACACCAAAACACAAGTAAGAAAAGATGAAAAAAATAGGTAAATAGAACTACATAAAGCTAAATCCTTTGTACTGCAAGTGCTACTGGGAAAAAAGTGAAAATACAACCCACAGGTTGGGAGAAAAGATTTGTAAATCATATATAAGCACCTTCAAAAAAAAAAAAAAAACACAGACCATATCAAATGCTGATGAGAAAACAGAAAAACTGAAATCCTTCTTCTTTGTGGGTAGAAATGTAAAATAATACAGTCACTTTGGAAATCTTTGCATTCCTCAAACTGTTACAAAGGAACAATATTTAACAATTAAAAAGTGATGCACTGATACATGCTATACAGAACAGATGAGTCTTTTTTTTAAAGATTTTATTTATTTGATGGAAAGAGACAGCTAGAGAGGGAACACAAGCAGGGTAGCGGGAGAGGAAGAAGCAGGCTCCCTGCTAGCGGGGAACCTGACTCAAGGCTTGACCCCGGTACCCTGGGATCATGAAGGCAGACATTTAACCAACTGAGCCACATAGGCACCCCAAGACGAGATGAATTTTGACAACATACTAAGTGAAAGAAGCCAATGACAAAAGACCACATAAGGTATGGTTCTATTTATATTAAATGTCTAGAGTAGGCAAATTTATAGAGACAGAAAGTATATTATTATTTGCCAAGGGTTGGGAAAGGGGCAAAGGACAATAACTGGTAATGTATATGAGATTTTTGGTGGGAAGGTAGTGATAAAAGGTTCTAAAATTTTATTTTGGTCATGGTCACATAACTCTGTGAATATACTAAAAATTGAATTGTATATTTTAAGTGAGCAGATTTTATAGTATGTAAATTATATCTTAATAAAGGTGAGAAAAGGGGAGCCTGGGTGGCTCAGTTGGTTAAGTGTCTGCCATTGCTGGGATCATGATCCCAGGGTCCTGGGATCAAGCCCTGCATCAGACTCCCTGCTCAGGGGTGAGCCTGCTTCTCCCTCTGCCTCTGCCCCTCCCCTTGCTTGTGTACTCTCTCTCTCTCTGTCAAACACATAAATAAAATCTTCAAAAAAAAAAATAAAAGTGAAAAAAATAATCTGGGAGCCAAATGCCACATATTTAAAGGGAAGAGACACAAGTTTCAGGATAAGATGCAAAGAGAGAAATATATGTCACTTAAAAGTATTTCATCTGTTGGCAGCAAGGGCTGTAAGTACATTTATTTTAATTTGAAATATACTGGTAATTCCTACATAGAAAAAACTCATAAATTATATGAGAGAGCTATGTATTCATGGACCCCCATCTTAAAAGATTTGTAGGTAAAATGAAAATGAATTCAGGTTATGACAACACTCAAACCCTTCCCCTAGGGCTTTGCATTGCATCCTCAAGAAACATAAAGATTACATCATAATAAAGATGATTATAAAAGTAGAGGGAAGGTCTGGCTGAGGATTACATCTAAATTTCCTCAAAACAGCAATTCCAGATTACTGCCAAAATATCTATGAAGATATAGTACTTTAGGCAAAATATAGATTTCCTAGTAAGATTTTTTTATGTACAGGAAATTTCATTCATTTGTTTTGATTTTTTAAAATAGACTTTTTTAGGGCACTTTTAGGTTCACAGCAAAATTAAGCAGGTATAGATATTTCCACATGCCCCTTGTCCCCACATTTGCACAGCCTTCCCCACTATTAGCCCCCTGCACAGCAGCAGACATACATTAACACGTCATCTCTCCCCAAAGTCCACAGTTAAAATTTGGGTTCAAGCTTGGTGTTATATATTCTTTGTTTTATTTTGTTTTGTGTTTTGTTTTATATCTTGCTTTTTCTGCCCAATGATTTGTCATGGATGTTTTTTCATATCCATATAAATATATCTACTTCTTAAAAAACAAAATCACTTCTTAAAACACAAATCCATAGTATCCCATGCACTGGTACATATGGATGTACTTTAAGTAACTGTTTCCCTACTGATATTTGAGTAATCTCTAATTTTATGGTATTATTTTAAGAATATTCTGGTAGACAAATTTGTGTTTTTCTCTTTTTTTAATTTTTTTTAAAGATTTTATTTATTTGACAGAGATCACAAGTAGGCAGAGAGGCAGGCAGAGAGAGGGGGGGAAGCAGGCTCCCCGCTGAGCAGAGAGCCCAATGAGGGGCTCGATCCCAAGACCCTGAGATCATGACCTGAGCCGAAGGCAGAGGCCTAACCCACTGAGCCACCCAGACGCCCCTTTAATTTTTTTATTTACATATAATATATTATTTGTTTCAGGGGTACAGGTCTGTGAACCATCAGTCTTTCACAACACCCAGCACTCACCACAACACATACCCTCCCCAATGTCCATCACCAAGGCACCCCATCCCCCTCCCCCCCTCCCCTCCAGCAACCCTCAGTTGTTTCCTAAGATTAAAAGTTTCTTATGTTTTGTCTCCTTCTCCAGTTTCATCTTGTTTCATCGACAGATGGATGGATAAAGAAGATGTGGTGTTTGCATACACAAGAGAACATTACGCAGCCATCAAAAAATAAAATCTTGCCATTTGCAATGACGTGGATGGAACTAGAAAGTATTATGCTAATAAACAAGTCATTTGGTATTGTATATTCTATGGGTTTGGAGAAATGTATAATGGCATATATCCACTATTGTAATATCATAAAGGAGAGTTTCATTGCCCTAAAAATCCAATGTGCTCTGGCTATTCCTCATTCCCTCCCCACAAACCCTAGCAATCACGGGTCCTTTACTATCTTCACAGTTTTGCCCTTCCTAGAATGTCTTATATTTGAAATCATATAATGCATATTTTTTTCAGATCGGCTTCTTTCACTTAGTAATATGCCTTTAAGCTTCCTCCACATCTTTTCAAAGCTTAATAGCTTACTTCTTTTTAGCACTAAATAATATTCCATTATCTGGATGTACCAGAGTTTATCCATTGACCCTGCTTCCAACTTTTGGCAGCTATGAATAAAGTTGCTATAAACATAGTGCAGGTTTTTGTGTAGATGTAAGTTTTCAGGTCATCTGGGGGAAATACCAAAGAGTGGGGGAAATACCAAAGGGAGTGATGGCCACTCAGGGTCCTGGGATTGATCCCCGATCCCAGCAGAGAGCCCGCTTCTCCCTCTCCCTCTGTCCCTCCACCCCACTGGTGTTCTCTCTTACTCTCTCAAATAAATGAATTTTTAAAAATCTTTTTAAAAATCTGTAAGATTCAGTCACAAAAATAAATGTACCTAAAGAGGAAACATCAATTCTAAATCACATTGTCATATGATAAGGATTCAAATTCTAGGAGAGTTTTAAGAAAGGAAATTGTAGGGGCGCCTGGGTGGCGCAGTGGGTTAAAGCCTCTGCCTTTGGCTCAGGTCATGATCCCAGGGTCCTGGGATCAAGCCCTGCATTGGGCTCTCTGCTCAGCGGGGAGCCTGCTTCCCCCTCTCTCTAGCTGCCTGCCTCTCTGCCTACTTGTGATCTCTGTCTGTCAAGTAACAAATGTTCTCTCAGAGACGCAAGGGCTCTGACAAGCTGTTACCCAGGTAACCTTCTTTCAAAACTTACTTGAACTCTTAAGACAAAGCAAACTAAGAATTCAGGCATGGAGAAATTATTGTGTAAGAAGAAGGGCGATAAATATAATTTTCCCTATTCTCCCTGATTAGAATATACTCTCCCACTGTAGGTCTCTAGGACTCTGTACTTTCTGGATGACACCTGTCACAGTTGCTGGCGTATACATGTTGCTGTAACTGCTTGATCTACGTCTGTCACCCCCATTACACTGTGTGGTCCTTGCAAACTGGCGGTATGTGCTACTGCTCACCTTTGCAGGTATTCCTGCCAACAACAGGATGTTGTTACTTCTTTGTGAAGAAAAAGAACCTGGCATTTCTTCTCTTGTTATATCTTCACTCAAATGTAATTTATCTGTGACCTGTGTCTCCTTTGTTAATGTCTCAAGTACCAGGACAAAGCTGTATTTATTTCTGCACAGTGCCCAGGCTAAAAAGTCACTCAATTCATATTTGCTAAATTATTGAACACAATTCCCTGCCACACCCTCTCCTCCACCTTACATCCCTGCCACACTCTACAACCAAAGGCCATATGCTTTTTCGCACTTCCATGCCCTTATTTATTTTTTTATTAATTTAATTTTATTTATTTGAGAGAAAAAGAGGGCAAGAGAGTACAAGCAGGAGAGGCAGAGAGGGAGGGAGAAACAATCTCCCCGCTGAGCAGGGAGCCTGATGTGGTACTCAATCCCATGACAGAATTTGCTGCCTCCACAGCAATTGAACTATGTCATACTGAAATTATTCGCTCATTTGTTTGTCTAGCACATGAAATGTTGGGCTTCTGAAGGCTATGATTTTTACTTTCCCAACTTTAGGGTCCACGTTACCTAACTCATAGTAAATGCTCATTAACTATTTGTTTTTTTAAAAATGAACCTACTGAAGGAGCCTCATGGGCATGTAAGTAGTTTTTTATTCAGAAAGATTTCATTGGGCCAAATTTGAATTAGCAAAATAAAAATAGATACCGTGCATTGAAGGAGGGTATGCAAATGATGAGCAGGCATTTCCGAATTTACTTGAGCTTGGTTTCAGTGTGAAGGAGGATTTTGTCCTCCCTGTGTGTCAGAGGACACAGAACTTTCCAGGTCTGGTAAATGCAGCTAAGCTCAAGGTTTAGGTCCATCACACTGAAATTATTTTCTATCTTTTGGTTACAGTCATGAAGTTTTACTGCTTTCAGGCTCTTCCCTCAACATTGATAGATGAAAAGAGGAAAATTCTTCAGTGTCTCAAGCATTTTAATTAATAGTTAAATCAAGAAATGCCCCTTATCAAAATTTCCCTTGATCTGTTGTACTAGGCTAATTTTCTCTGTCATGTGAAAGTGCCATAATTTTTGGTACCTAATGGACTTGAAGTTTAATGGGAAGACTTAGTTAATCTTTTAAAACCTGGTTTTAGTTAATATATACTTTCTTAGCTATAGACACTATAGTTAGATTTGCCTGGTCTATAATTGGTCTCACTTTTTTTAACTTATTTTTGCTGAAGTATTTTTTTTTTCTGCTCTTGAAAGAATGAGATAATCTAACTCCACCTGCCTATTGATGAGAGTTTTCATGTTTTATGTACAGTTGCCTTTTACATAGCACTCCTGCTGAGAAACTGTTTGCACATAAGGAGAACCAAAGTGTACAGCCGTGCCTAAGAGAATGCAAACAATTTGGGTTGGACGAAGGGATCTGAATAAACTGAGAAGCAACATAACCTAATAACCCATGGGTCAGAATATGCTAAAAAGAATTCAAATTGCTATTATAAATTCATCTGAAAAATGTCCTACAAAAGTCAGTACTTTCAATCTCACATAAATGCATCCTATTAAAATGGGAAACGCCAAGGTATTACAAGAACAGCTTCACCATTCTTTTAGCATAACGGAAATATAAATGTCCTAGAAAGCAGTCTTCAAATCCTATCTTTCACAATGCAAATCCATTTTATAAAATTTGGAAAGTTCTAGAAGCAGCCAAACAGGGAGCAAGGGTTGCTCAGGATACCATTTCTTTTATATAAGAAAAGGTGAGGTATGTTGGTTCTTGCCTACAAATGCAAAAAAACAGAAACCTAAGAAATTAAAGTTCCATTGCTAATCAGTCACACCCAATTATCACCACAAATATTGCTGATGTTTAATTATTCTTGTTACTTCTAATTTGACCTTTGCAAAGAAAAGTTACTAGAATAGGACTCAGAAGTTCAGGAGTCTAGTTCCAATGCTGCTATATGCCCATGGGTAAATCCTTTCATCTTTTTGGGTTTCAATTTCTCTATAAAATTAAGAGGTTGAATAAAATTATTTCAACTTTGGTTTTGTAACTAAAGTCAGTTATACAAAATTGAGATTTAATCATGATCTGGAAAAACAAGATGAAATCTGACAAAACTTAAGAGAAGATATTTGACTTAAAAGACCAAAAACAACATTCAATTCATGATTTGCCATGTCACCATCTATAGATAAGACTGGTATCAAAGGCCCAAAAAGAAAAATGGTAAAACTTTAAGCCAAGAAAGGCAAATAAATTGTGGATGGCATGCCAACACTACCTGATTGGTAGAGGCTGTCTAGAGAAGGATATAGAGGGTTTTAAGGCCAAGTCTGAGTTCAGTGGGAAAGAATGCTGTGATTTATTAGTACTATCTACTGTGGGCTCAGAAGAGAAGAGTAGTAGCATATGCAGGATATTTGCCACATAAAACAATATTCTAACCATGTATAGTAGATTCCTGTTATTTGTGTCTGAAGACTTAGAATGGCCTCTATTCTCAATGCAACAGCCTATCATTTGTCATAAGAAATACAGCAAAATGGAACTTTAAAATGGAAGTAACTTCTTTCGGGCTCTTAATTATTCTGTAAATATAAGCTTAAAGCAGAAAAGCTAGCTGTAGCTACATTCATCTTTTGCGTAGCAGTAGTAGAGGCTCTAGAAATTTATGGGGCACACAGCTGCCCAGAATAAGTACTCCACCTTCAGCCTCTCTTGCAGATAGATGGGGCTATTTGACTAAGAGCTGACCAATGAGATATCAGAAGAAGTGATGTGAGCTGCTTCCAGGTTGTGCTCTTTCCCCTCCTGCTGGGTGAAGGGGAGCCATGAGGGAATGATGGTAGGGTAACACCTGGAGTCACTCTATCAGCCGTATACTGCTGACACATGGAAAGTTACTCTCATGCTCAAGCCACTATAATTTCAAGTCTCTCTTAGAGACACGTATCTTACCTAATAAAATAGTTACTTTGGGGTATGGAAATGTGCACAAGAAGCACATGTCTTCTTACAGGAAATGTGATTTAGGAGAAAGTCATTCCCATTGTGTGGATATTTCTAGGCAATTAGCATTCCCAGGCACCTGGTAGCAGTGCAGCTGCCAGGCAGAACTTGTACATGTTTATTTCTTACACTGGGCTACATGGGTCAAAGCCAGCCAACTATCTGTTTATAAATAAAGTTTTATTGGAACACAACCATATTCATTTGTATGTTGTCTACAGCTGCTTTCTGAGCTACAATAGTAGAGTTGAGTAGTTCTGACACAAAGACTAAACTATTTACTATATGGACCTTTATAGAAAAAGCCTATTGGTCCCTGACTTAAAAGATGGAAGTCTTGGACACCTGAGTGGCTCGGTAGTTTAAGTGTCTGCCTTCAGCTCAGATCATGATCTCAGGGTCCTGGGATGGAGCCCCCCATCAGGCTCCTTGCTCACTCAGCCAGGGAGCGTGCTTATCCCTCTGCCTCTGACTGCCACTCCCCTGCTTGTGCTCTCTGTGTCTGTCAAATAAATAAACAAAAGCTTACCAAAAAAAAAAAAAAGATGGAAACCTCTCACCCACAGGAACTCTAACTGAACTAATTTCAGATATCACTTTGTTTTTAATTTCCTTATGGCAGTTTGTCACATCTCTGTGTTAATAGTCCATATCCTACTTTCAATTTATCCAAATTCTCTATTTTTTATCAAAGAACCACTTAAAACCTTGTAATCTCTTCTCACTTCTCTCCCTAGTAGTAATTGCACTTGAGTGCCACTTAACCCAGTCGCTATTTTTCACAAAAAGATACTATCTCTTCCCCAAGAACTAGTGCATTACAAAGGGGAGCTGGGAAAACTAGGACAGTGAGGCACAATATCCTGGCTGCTGTGCGGCTTAGTGACAGATTTCCATACTTGGTCTCACAACCAATGAAGTCCAGGTTCACTCTCTGAATTCAAAGGTCACTGAGAAACAGTGCCTTTCCAACATTGTGAAAGAACATGTATCTACAACATGTGAAGAAAACAAGACTTCATTTCAAATCCAAGAATATTATGGGTCTATTCTAGCAGAAGTTTTAGGAGATAATCCGGACTGAGTCTTCAAAGGTGAATTTGAACTGAAAGGAATTTTAAATGGAAAGAAAAAGTGAGACTAATGAAGAATATCTTACATTTATCTCAACAGCAGTCAAATAATCAAGGGAAAAGCAAATGTGTTTCTAAATGTAAATTAAAAACCACACATGTCAGAAGTGGGCATCCAACTAATAGTGAAAAGTTCAAAACATTGTCTTTAAAATTGCTGGGCTCCTGAATTCATTCTTTCTATATGTTTAAAAAGAAACATTAAGAATCCTAAGCTATTAAGAGGTGATGAAATCTTTGCAAAAATAGCTATAGATCAAAATTAGGAAAAGACAAAGAAACTCAGTTGATATATGTGAATAAATCTACACATAAAAAAGTTGTGCCCGTATTTTTAATGCAGTTTTAAATTAAATTTATTTCATATAACCATCATCTATAACATGTCTTAGTACCTATGTGACTTCAGAATCTAATTAAAAACAAAATATTCATGTTCAGAAAATCCAGCATTGTTGGAAGTAGGAACTGTTTTAAAATTATATATAGCTATGTAGTTATTTAGAATATGCACTAATTTTATTATACTTATTATCCTTCAGAGCTGTTCTATCTAATATGGTAGCTACTAACCACATGTGGTTTTGAAATGTGGCTAGTCCAAATTTAGATAGCAGAAAATACACACTGAATATTGAAGACTTAGTGCAATAAAAAGTGTAAAATATCTCCATCTTTTACATTTTGATTACATATTGAAATTATAATATTTTAGATACATTGGATTAAATAAGAAACACTATTAAAATGCATCCTTTTTCAGCTTTTTAAATGTAACTACTAGAAGATTTTAAATTATGTGTGAGGTTGGCATTGTATCTCTGTTGGACAGCGCTAGTCTTGCGTATCGCAGAGTACACTTTTTTTTTAAACACTTTTTTTTTTAAAGATTTTATTTATTTATTTATTTATTTATTAGAGAGAGAGAGAGCACGAGCACAGGCAGACAGAGAGGCAGGCAGAGGCAAAGGGAGAAGCAGGCTCCCTGCCGAGCAAGGAGCCTGACGTGGGATGACCTGACGAAGGCAGCCGCTTAACCAACTGAGCCACCCAGGCATTCCTGCAGAGTACACTCTTGCTCAGAGAAACCTACCACCACAACACTGGTACTCAGTAAATGTAAACTGCGTGCTGGATACCTCAATGAGATTAAAAAATCATTTTGTCTATGCCCATTGAATCTAGCAAATTTAAAGTCTCTAACCAGAAATTCAGAAATAAGATGTTCAGATCCCATTGTTCTCCTTGCTTTTTCCATCTGAATTTCATTGATTCCAAAGGGAAGATTTTCTATGTGTGCAGAGCAAAATGGGGTATTAGTTATAAGTAGGGAGGGAAATAGATGGCCCCAAATTGCACAATCAACAAGAGAATGGTGTCCATGTGGGACACAATAACTACACTTGGGATAAAATTTGACCCAAAATAACCCCTTTTAAGGACAAATATTTAGTCCCTTACATTATTTCTTTAGGTGAAAACTTTTTCAAGTGTTTTATCTTCACAATCAGCTGAGGGTATAGCTTGGTATAGAAATCAATGAAAAAAAGGCTTCTACAGAAAAACACTCATTGCTTCCTAAGGTTCTTCACTGATAGGCTCTCCACAAATAATCAAGATAATATTGCTTAGAATATGAACTCTAAAGCATCATATTACAAAGTTCTTATTTTACTGTAACAGTTTTGAAATTCTAACTTGATTTCCTGGCCATCTAATTTTACCTTAATGAACTATTTTATTTAATGAATCACGATTCTTGTAAATTCTTCTACTTAACAGAACAGAAGGTGACAGCTAACAGCATGTGCCAGCTGACAGTGCTGGCTTTCCTCTAGCCCTGTTGCTTTGAATGATTTACTCAGGATAGAGATATTTGACCCTGCAGAAAGGCAGTCCTTTGGATTTCCTCCTAAGGCCCACTTGAAAGTTATCTCCCACTGCTCTTTCGATGTCAAGCCTTGCCAAGAATAAAAGTGCTGTGTCACTCACTCCACTGGTTCTTTGTCCCTAAACAGATGAAAAGTCCTTGTTTTCACTTCTAAGATGTCAGAGAATGAAAAGAGAGAAAAGTGATTTCAGTGCCCAGAAGTAGGGATGCCTGTGTGATCATTCCCAAACAATACCAGTCACTCTGAGGTCAACAGGAGAATATGAAGGCTGATTCTTCTGTTTCTAATTCACAGGTAAGTTCTCACAAGCAAAGCAAAGTTCTCACAAGTCCCACCTACAGCCATTGCAGCCAGGTGCTTTCTGGGAGGAAGACTCCTGGGGTGTTCAAAGAGGCAAAAAATTAGAGGTCTTGATCAAGGACAAAAGTGAGACAAAGTTGAGGAGACTTAGAAAAGGGGCTGAGGTCAGCCAACACTTTCACATGTCCTCCTCCTTCGTATATGAAGCCTGGAGAGGCCTACATGCATTCAGATCTCATGCAACTTTTCTACCAGAGAATGAAGCAGGAGTCAGTAGGAAGTAAGAACCCCCAATCTAGGAGTGAATATAGAACATATTACTACATAAAATATGTATAAAATAGAATAAAAAATAGAATAGAATAAATAAATAATAATAATAAATAATAAATAAAATAGAATAAATAAATAGAATAAGTAAAATAGAACATAGAACATATTACTACATTAGAAAGGAGAGAATAAAGCTGTTTCCATACATTAGATGGGAATTTTTCATTGGAGTACATATTTCAATATTAATCTCATATTACTGAGTAGATGTATTCATGAACATAATAGTAAATTTTTTTGAAAATTAAATTGTCTTTCAAATTCTCTGGGAAAGATATTACAAGGAACTTGTCGTAACACCCCTCATTAAAACATCGCCCATTAAATGCATCTATTTCATGTAATTGGATTTTTACATCCCATTTTCTCAAAATGAAATGTAATTTATATTAAATTCACCATATTTTATCAGGTACTTAATATGTGCCATGCTTTGAGCTAGGTCCTAGGGATTCAAAGATGAATGAACATAGTTTTTATCCTTAAAGAGGTCATGGATTATCAGAGACAATATTTATGATAACATGTGGAACAAAGCATTAAAAAAGAAGTGATTAATTCAGCACTAGTGGGAAGAAAGTTGGGAAAGCTTCATCACTCCGAAGCTGGATATTAAAAGATGATGAAGAATATGCTAGGTAATTCAGAAGTAAAGGGATATTCCAAACATAAAGAGAATATGTACCTGGTTAAGGCATTATTTATAATAGCTAAATTGTGGAAGCAGCCCAAGTGTCCATCAATAGATGAATGGATAAAGAAGAAGTGGCATATGTATACAAAGAAATATTATTCAACTATAAAAAAGAATGAAATCTTCCTATTAACAACAACATGGATGGAACTAGAGAGTATTGTGCTAATAAGTGAAATAAGTCAGAGAGACAAATGCCATATGATCTCACTCATATGTGGAATTTAAGACACAAAAAAAACAAAGGAAAAAAAAAAGAGAGATAAAGAAAGAGATAAACCAAGAAACAGACTCTTAACTATAGAGAACAAACTGATGGTTGTCAGAGAGGTGATTTGGGGGGCATAGGTGAAATAGATGATGGAGATTAAAGAGTGCACTTATCATGATGACCACTGAATAACATATAGAAGTGCTGAGTCACTATATTGTACACCTAAAACTAATCAAACATTATATGTTAACTATGCTGGAATTTAAAACCTTAGATTCAAAAAAAAAGGTAAAAAGATTAAAAAAAAAATGTACCTGGTAGAAACTGGATGAAGGATACACAAGACCTCTGTATGTCATTTAATCAAATATCTATGAATCTGTATTTCAAAATTAAACATATTTTAATATGCTAATTATCACATGTATTAATATGCATGGTAATTGGGAAAAATAGCACGAGTTATCCTGGGTGAGGGATTGGGATGGAAGGATGTCAGGCACGAAGTCAAGAATCAGTTTGTACTGCAAAAAAATAAAGCCAGCAGCAAGTGAAAAATTCTTGAAACAGTGGAAATAGAAGATAAAAAACCGAAAGAGGTATTTTTGAGGTAAGACAAGCAAAAGTCTCCCATGATTCTGATAGAAGAGATAAAGAGAATTTTAAGATTGGGGTATAAATGTATGGTGTTAATCATTATAACATAACCAAGGAAGTTTTTATAGTGAAAGATGATGAGTTCCACTTGTAACTATTGAAATTGAGTATCAATACCCAAGTGCAACATGCGAATGGAATTCAAGAACAAGGTCTTATATTGTGAACTTCCTATGTTGTTTGAGAATATTCAATTCTGTAATAGAAGGCAGAAAAACAAACAGGATGGACCGAACACGTACGAAATGTTAAGCATGGTATAATTTTTAATAGGTGAAACTCATAGGATATGTTGTTTTGTGCATATAATGAGTAAGCAAGTAATTTGTGAGATACAAGTAGAATTCATGTGACATGTTAAATTTTGACAGTAAGGTAGTAACCTATAACACATGTCAACAATCAATCAGTGGAACAAATAAAAAGCAATAGTGTTGGGACGCCTGGGTGGCTCAGTTGGTTAAGCAGCTGCCTTCGGCTCAGGTCATGATCCCAGCGTCCTGGGATCGAGTCCCGCATCGGGCTCCTTGCTCAGCGGGGAGCCTGCTTCTCCCTCTGCCTCTGCCTGCCACTCTGTCTGCCTGTGCTCACTCTCTCTGACAAATAAATAAATAAATAATCTTAAAAAAAAAAAAAAAAGCAATAGTGTTGTTTAGAAAATGAAGGGCATAAAAAGATGAAATCAGGCCACCCCTGAAATGACAGCTATGTCACCCTCTAAATCAATCACCCAGGAGTGACATCCAGGATGGCCTCAGGCTGACCCAAAGTGCACTCTACCCAAAAAACACACATAAGACCTATGGCTATTTAGCAGGCTAATTGACAATCTACAGCTATGTACAGATGTTCTTGTCCCTGAGTGGCTCCTATAGAGTAAGTATATATCATTGGCCCAGGACCCCTTCTTTCTGTGAACCCCTGTGTCCAACCTCACCTCTGATCCTCATAAGTACAACTTTAGCAGGGAGGTCTAAGATGGCAGAGAGAGACAGAGAGGCTATGTGCGCCTTCTAAACCCCAGTCTCAGGTTTCATAGTCCTTTCCTCTGCTCCTGCCCTAATCCAGGAATGTTAATTTACTCCATCTCTTTGCCCTTGCTTGTTATTATATGTCTCAAGTTGATTTAATAAATCATGTGATTCCAGGACTATAATTTGGTCTATGAGCCTTTTCGCCCTTTGACTTTGCAGATAGCATGCCTCATAACATACTTGGAATACACAAAGTAGTTCCCCATCTGACAGGCCTGGACTAGAAGATTATAATCACTCAAGTAGTTGAGATAATCCAAGTAGGTCCCAGTTACCATGGTTTAACATGGTTAGTTTTTTGGTATATGCAAGCTTTCAACAAATGTAAAACCCCATGGGATATAATCAAGGCCCCTCCTTTGAAATAGTACCAGCCACCTCTCTATATCTATTTCTAAAACCATAAAGCAAACCTTTTGCAGACAAAAACCATGCCCTATTTTTCATTGTATCTCCACACCTAGCCTATCACCAACCACAGAGTACATACCTACTGCATTTTGCCGAAATGAAGACTAAGTTTCAATTGAAACTGAAGCCATGTTAGATAAATTAGGGTTTGTTCGTAAGACAGAATATTTTGCAGATTTTAAAAAGAGATGAAAAATAATTTACAAACTGCTATGGAACAATCTACCAGATTTACTGTTAAGCAAAAAAAAAAAAAATCAATGTGAGGAGCAGTTTGTATAGCTCTTAATATTTTTTATTAAAAAAATGTAGACATATTTGTACATGCATAAAATTTGTGGAAGGATACATGGTACATCGATTTTAGTGGTTGACTCTAGAAAAGGGAACTGGCGATTGTAACATGTAGCAGAAAGAGGACTTGCTTTTGCTTTTATGGTTTTTTTTTAAAATTTTTTTTAAAGATTTTATTTATTTATTTGACAGACAGAGATCACAAGCAGGCAGAGAGAGAGGAGGAAGCAGGCTATCCACAGAGCGGAGAGCCCTATATGGGGCTGGATCCCACGACCCTGGGATCACTACCCGAGCCAAAGGCAGCGGCCTTAACTCACTGAGCCACCCAGGCGCCCCTGTTTTTATGTTTTTAAAAACATTCATGACATTTCCTGAAAATAAAGATGAAGTAAAATTATTAAAGATAAATTTTTTAATGTCAGATTTTTTTCTAAAATGCTCTTTCATCAAAAATATGTAAAACTCGGGCACCTGGGTGGCTCAGTGGGTTAAAGCCTCTGCCTTTGGCTCAGGTCATGATCCCAGAGTCCTGGGATGGAGTCCTGGGACCAAGCCCCGATTTGGGCTTTCTGCTCAGCGGGGGGCCTGCTTCCTCCTCTCTCTGCCTGCTTCTCTGCCTGCTTGTGATCTCTGTCAAATAAATAAAATCTTATTAAAAAAATGTAAAACTCAATGCAGTAAACAAATATATTTCAATTCGTATTTATATCTATAGTGTACTGTCCTCCAATGTTAAATGGAAGATTTTTCATTGGAGATTTGCTATAATTCCCAAAATAAAAGGTTGTAGAGTCTAACTATGTTGCATATTTGGTTTTATATTTAGAACACTTTTCTTTCAAGCTACTATGTCACAAGAAGCCCTTAGCCCACTGAACCTTGTTCAATTCTAGAGTTTAGTTAAACTCCAGGTTAGTTGTTTGCACAAATTTCAGAAATCAAAAAAACTTTTCTTCTTTCTTTTTTCCTTTCTTTCTGGGAGGTAGGACTTAGGAGATTAAGACCCAAATTACGAATTTTACCCTTTAGAAACAAGACTGAGAAGAAAATGAAAGAAATACACCTTAGTTTTCCCATCTATAAAATGAAAATAATAAGAGTAACCAGCTTGATAATACATATAAAACCCACAAAAGTGGTAATTGTAACTAACACAGTTTAAAGGTCGAATGAAGATATGTTGGTTCTATGTAAATATTTATGTCTAGAAAACATAAGTTTATTGTCTTATTTAAGTAGAACTGTAAATGCCAAATGATGCTTGGTGGTGACTTTTATCTTCCTATCACAGCTTGGCACACATCTCTCCCAAATATCTACGATTACTTCTTTGAATCGGAAGTGGCTCATCTCCTAGTGTATTCACAATTAACTGTTTCCAATAGCTTTGGTAAACAAAATTATTGTTCAAATTTCTTGCACAGTTGTAAAATTCTAATCCAAATCTAAAAATCTAAAACACCTTTTTAAATACTGGTTTAAAAAAAAGAAAAAGAGGCATACTATATATTAATATTTGAGCATTGAAAAACTTGGACTAAGATCTTAAAGATAACAAGAATACACATTTGGGAGGGAGAGCATTAAATCCATCTTCCTAAGGACTGATATAAAGATGAATTTTAAAACAATTCATCCTGATTTGTTTAAATTGACCAGGTAATTACCTATAGTCCTTTTTTTACTACTTTTATAAACACAGGCAGGATGTCATTTATTTAGAGCTTTAGCAAAGAATCATGTTGGTGTCTTAAACATTCCAAAGAGGTTTCTACTTCAATGACCAGTCCTTGAGAATAAAAATAAACCAGACTAAGTCACCTTCAGGTTTACGTGCTATGAAACAGCAATTATCTAATCGTGTTTTTTTAGTGAGGACTGTAACACCAACTACTTATTTTGAAAACGAATATCCATGGTAGTTTGTGAACATTCAGATCTATGATCCTACCAGGCAGGGAAAAACAAATGGATGGAAGAAAAGACTGAAGATGCACAATTGGACAAGAAGGTAGGGTGTAGCATAAAAAACACAACAGGGTCAGTCATTGGTGAGCAACTAAGCTCTGCAAAGCCAGACCTCTTCCAGCCCTTGACTGATGCTCATTCTCAAGCCCGCTCACCACCACAAAGGGACAGAACTAGCTGCTGCTTCAAGAGGCTGCTCTTTACCTAGCAGTGACTTACCTAGAAGTAAAGTGTGGGGGTGTGGGTGTGGGTGGGTGTGACAAAGCAGAATGCTTACACAGATCTCTTGTCTGTTACATAAGAGGGAAGGGAGGAAGGGGAGGGAGTGGGGAGGATACAAGACATATCTGGAGGAGCCTGAGTGAAGGACCACCTTTGGCAGGAGATCTTTATTCTATGACTCAGGGAAAGAATCAGGATGATTTTCAAATCCAATTATTTCTGGGACCTAGCTGATTTTCAGTCCACTATATTCCATAGCTGGAGCAAACAAACTGAAATCTGTTCAGGTTAACAATGAAATAGTATCAAAACACATGCTTTAAAAAAAAAGAAAAGAAATGAATAGAAAGGAAAAGAAAAGAGAAAAGAAACAACAAAGCCCAGGAAACTCATCAAGTCCTCTGGAGCCTGAAAAGTAGTAAGAGAACACATGTGTTTGAAATGAGGAAAATTATTCACAACCATCCTTATGTCATGTAATACTCCCTAAAAATGTTTGTTTTATTCTATATATTCACTAAATCACTCATTTCGTGTTTTCCATAGAAGAAATACATTTCATGTGATAAAAGCCTTGTTCTAAGCTGGGATTAAAGAAGAAACAAGCAGCTAGGAAGCTCAGGCCTTCCTTTCTGCATGAAGATGTTGGCCAAAGCCTGAGGAGACAAGAATGCATGCCACCATTGTCAGGAAGAGAGCAAGAGTCAAGACATAAAGAACAGAGAATTTCCAGCCACCTCACAAACAAGGCTAGTCACTCCTTCTTCCTGTGAGGAGAGTGAGAAGCATCTGGTGGGTAGAGGCTCAGGATGCTACACCCCCAATACATTCCTGAGAAGGTAGAAGTGTTGGTAAAATCCCTGTTTTACAAAAGGAACATGAAGAGTGTGTTTCCCCTCATAAGCCTAAATTCTAATTAATATGGGCTCCTCACTGTCCCCATGAATCTCCCACAAATTCGTAGCCTGGTCCCAAGAACATAGCAGGCACTTTCACACTTCGGGGTCTTCATTCATCCTGTGCCTTTTCCCTGAGTTCATTCTCCTCATTCCCACCCATCTTGTCTTCCCCAATTGTTGCAATCCTCTTCATCTTTGAGGTGATCTGCAGGATCTTCTCCCTTTAAAATCTTTCCCCAGCTCCCCATCCCCATGGGGAACCTAATTCCTGGCACTCTCAGTTGCTTTATCACCTTGGGCAATTGAGCCTCACTTTCCCATCTCTAAAGCAGGAACTCATCTCCTCAGGACTAGTGTAAGGATGAAAGCATGCAGTCATACCTGGTTGCTAACTGGTGTGTAATAAATGTCCCCTTCCCGTCTGCACTCTGAGACTGAAACTGAACTAATTTCCTGTCTCTTTGTTAAATAAGCCTGGGACCAAGCATATATTCCTGTGACGATGTTAAAAAATACTGAGACAAGCAAAAATAACTTAGCTATTTGCTCTAGGAAATATTTGTTCCTGGAAGATAGGACTGTGAGCCAACTAAAATAGTTTACATATCAAGAGAGAGTTTACTCATCAAGACTCATTTCGATCCCCTTGCCTCACTGTGCTTACCAATCCAAAACTATTACATCACACTGCTAGTCTGACTCTGTTTGTAAACCTAGATTTGCTTAATCAACACATCATTTCAGAGATTGACAGTTGACACCTCTTTGCCTTAATTGAGATTCAATAACACTTTGCTTAAACTTCTATTACAGCACACGGCCATAACTTTGTTATTGGTGATAAGCCAATTATCTTCCTTCCTCTATAAAGCGGTTAGCTTCCAGAAAGTGAGATTTTGTCTTTTCATCTGTGATCCCAGTGTTCATCTTCATAGTTTGCCAATAGTTGAGCCAGAAAATAAAACAACACATTTTTCCTTGAATGAATGAATGAACGGTCATCCTTGAGGTCACAAATCCAATTCTAATCCACCAACCTAGTGGTTTCACAGAGGCTGATCCCCACAGAACACTTGGCAATGTCTGGAAACATTTTTTATTGCTGTGACAAGGGGAAGGGGGCACTGCAGACATCTGGCGGATAGAGGCCAGGGATGCTGCTAGATCTCCTACAGTGCACAGGGCAATTCGCACACAAAGAATTAGCCAGCCAAAATGTCAACATGGCCAAGGTTGAGAAATCCTGCCTTAACCTGGCATATAGGTTGAGAAATCCTGTCCTACCCTGGCACTTTCTCCATTCTGCTTTGGTCTGGTGAGGCTTATCTGGAATGCAATGCACCAGCTCCCTGCCCTCCCTCTGTCTCTGGTCAGATTCAGCCAGTGGGAAGTACCAGCAAGGGATCAGAATATAGCAAGGAACAGGGACCAGGCATTTAGTTCCCCAGCTCCCTGCCTGGCAGACCACAGGTACCAGGGGGCTGCTCTTTCTTGGGTTCCTCTACAAAAGCCACCATCCCTCCCCAGAGGCCTCTCTGACAGCTACTAAAGGGCTAAAATAACTCCATTTTGAGGCAGTAGCCATTTTGTTGTTCATATTTAACTATGAGTGACCCAGAGCTTGCATAAATTCCAGACAAGGAGACAGGAATTCCAGAAACAGAATTGGTTACTAAACCACAAACTACCCCCACTTCCTAGATAAGTTAATCAAGACCCAACCGGTCTTGCTACTCCCTGCAACTTTCCCGCCCTGGTACAAACAACTTTCAAAAGACATCCCCTAGAGGGGCGCCTGGGTGGCTCAGTGGGTTAAAGCCTCTGCCTTCAGCTCAGGTCATGATCCCAGGGTCCTGGGATCGAGCCCCGCATCGAGCCCCGCATCGAGCCCCGCATCGAGCCCCG